>JANPWX010000025.1:5316068-5357168 GCA_024734555.1 Trochalopteron elliotii
GTGAACAAAATCTGAAAAGAACAGTAAGAACACACTTGAGCAAAAGTAAGCATTCGCAGGCTTAAAATTAAGTATCTCTGTGTTGAACTGCTATAGTGAACAGAACTGATAAAATGTGAATACACGAAGTATATTATTGTCCTATTTTGTTTCATCAACTTCTAACTCATATATAAGAAATAAACCTATTAAGACATGAACAATAATAAGAAAATATATCAGACTATTAGCTAAACAAAATAGAAGCATGGTCTCTTGATATTCTATCTACCACGAAAAGCAACCTGTCCAGAGCAGAATATTTGATCTCCTGGGGAAGAATAAAGAACAGCTTTGAGTTTTGTATAAGCATTTGTAAAGAAGGATTACATATAGTTCATTATTGTAAGTTTAATATTTCTCAGCAAATTTCCCATTTCCCGCCAAGAAAAAAGAAGCATTCATCTACTTCAGTGGTTCTTTACTCCAGTTTTAACAGAACCAAGATACATATTCCAGACCAATACTCCTTTTGATATTTACTACTTAGCTACAAATACTGGAGTGTTTGGTAAAAGACTGCTACCAGTTGCTCTGGTGCATTTTTGGGGAGAGCAGTTGTACTTTGGGGGAGGCTTTTGTAAGCTACTTAAGCCCTAATTAAGCTTTAATCTATAAATCCCATTAGGTTGATCAGTTTGTATAGCTACAGTTGCATTTAAAATTACCCTTCCCTTTGTACTGGAATAAGTACAGGACAGGAACAAATATTTTCAGATTGCTTTGCAAAGTTTTGAGGCTTGCATTTTCCAGATCAAATTGCACAGGAGTCACATAGTTACAGTTGTTACCACACAGAGATTTGCAACATTCTGCTTAGAATCAAGCTGATCTCACATCTTTCAATAGAAATTTTTTACATTTTTTAAATCCCTATTTTGTTAGTAGACTTCATATAGCCAGCAAGACACATTCCTTCAATTTTAAGTGCTCAGAATACATTGCATCTGAAACATTCTTTTTTTAGGTCAGAATAGACTGCATGGAGTGGATGGGTCCACAATGAATCAGTACAATAGGAAAAGAAAAATAAAAATGGATACTGCTTCCCAACAGCTTGTTTGAATAAATCTACTGCTGAAACAAAAAACACATAGTTCCTCTGCCCATCTTCTAAATATTTTCAAACATTTCACAGTAGCAGTTTACAGTGTGTATGTTATACAATTCTTATGAACTGTTGAAAGCACTGATGTAAACAACCTCCATTTAATATTGTGCAGTGATAATTGCACAGGAATGCAGGCACAGGGTGGGAGCACGATTTGCATGAGGTGTCAGCACACTTCCTCTTGATTGGTAGGGAATTAGTAGCCAAGCACGAGTAGTCATTTGAACCCCTTTTCACCTACATGTGTTTTCAGTCTATACCAAAGATTTACAGTCAGATGAGTAACTACATACATTTGTGCTGGAGAGAGTGGTGCTGTAACTTCACCTGTAGCAGGGGCACGGAAGATAACACTTTGGATCATGGAAGTCAGACAAAAGAGCTGCAGTTTGTACAGCAGTTGCCTCTGTCTGCCTTCCCCTGGCTGAGCCAACACAGACCACTTCTGCAATCACACTCAAAGGTATAATGAGTGAAAAAAACAATTATAGCTCCTATAGGTGTCAGATACACCAATATGGACTTTTCATACAGTTTATTTTCCCATTAATCACATTTAAACATCACAGGCAGCACCAGCATCTGGGTAGGAAACCTGCAAGGGAGCCTAAAAGCGGCAGGAGAGAGACTGCAAATTCAGTAGAAGCCACTTCTCCCCAGGAACCTGGACTGCAGGCCTGTTTTCCTCCTGCAGGGCTTTGGGCCATCAAGTTTTTTCAGGAAATGTAGAACTCACAACTTTTTGAAAAGCCACTCCAGAGAGATCAGGACCCGTTATACACAGATTTTTCCCATGGGATGGTAATGCTACTGCTTTTACTGAATCACTCCAAAAGTTTCTGTGTAAAGAGAGACTTTCCTTCCCCAGATGTGCTGGATCCTGCATTGTGCTGCTTTTCTAAGCACATTTTAACAGCTGTTGCAGCTCATTCATGAGCTGGCCACTATGATTCAGTTCTTATTCTACAAAAATAATGAATCCTACCTATTCTCCAATAACAGCCCAAATCATTTCAGTAGCACTAATGCAATCTGTAGTGTTTCAGACCATTACTCTGAAAACAGCAGTTGTGTTCTGTTTTATAAGTGCCATCTATGTAACAATTTAAGTTTGTAAATCACCTCTGAATCCTTTGTGGTGAAAGGTGCTATATAAACTCAAGCTATTATCATTCCTGCATTTCACTGCTCCATAAATGAGATACTACAGCAGCTCCTTCCAACAATATGTTTGTGATCACATAACCCTCCATCCCCAGTATTTCATTTTTACTGGAATTAATGATTAACATGAGCATCACACCGTTTCCTATATCCCACTTCTCTTTGGGGTTTGGATGTGTGCCTGGCAACAGTGCACTGTCTTTCTGTAAATGGTTTCATTAGAATCAGAGAAGAGCAATTAAATTGGCTATTAGGATGCCAAGTGTGCAGGTCAGTGCAGCTTCTGCCAGGCAAACACACCTTTAAAACACAGCCCTTAGATTCCCACCTATTTTTGAAAGATTCAGGAGACAAAGCACTTCCTGGACAAACTGCAGCAAATAGCACCTTTACACACAAGATTATTTCCATTATAATTGCCTTAAATGGGCAAAAGTTAAGGAAAGCATTTGGTGATTTCTATAGAAAGTTTAAAATAGGAGGCAGTTAGTGTCCTTGTCTTCATTCTCCTCTGCTTTCCCCACAAGTTTTCTTTTTTATTTCCATGGGTTTTCTCTCACCAGGGCCAGGCTGAACAGATCGCAGTTGAACAGTTTATTTCCCCTCCTCCTTTTTGACATGCCACAGCAACCTGAGGGAGTCAATACTCAAAAGAGATAACAAGCTATGACAAGTAATGCAAGAAAAAATAGCAAGGTAAAAGTCATTTGATAGCATCCAGTTGATTTCTCGGCAGTGAGGGAGAGTGAGGTGCACCAGACGCTGCCAAAATTTCTGTCACCGGTGTAAATTAAGCAACGTGGCAAAAGCAATCAGAGAGTTAAAAGAATCTTCTCTTTGCCCTTGTTTGCCTCATTTCTTGTTTTTCTCTTAAACTGCACCACTGGGATGAACCACAAGACTTCGCTTCTCCTTATTAAAAAGGCAAAAACTGCTTATGCAGCAACTGCAGCAGGGCTCTGTTGTTAGCAGATAGAAAGGACGCATGGAGATGAGCTACAAACAGTATCCATATCAGCGAAGACACTTATGGGGAAAAATTTGTTCTGTGAACATTACAAATTCTGGCTCTAATTAAACATTCATCTCTCACTCTTCTGGGGGTGGAGAAGAAAATCATTGTCCTTTTATACTGCAGTTAAAAGTGGAAAACATTGCATCCAGAAATACAAAGAAGAAATATTTTTCTATTCTGTGACAGCAATGAACACTGAGGGTTGTGCTGACTGAAGGTAATTACTACAGCTCTTTGCTTGTTCTTTAAAAAAATAAAAAGAACTGTTCATGCCTTAAAATACTGCTTTTTAGAAAAATCTGTAAAGCAGTCTGCAATATAATTTCTTTAAACAATTGGTACAAGTGCAGACATGATTCTCCTCTTGCTGAGCTTCCTGGACTTAAAAAATATACTCGAAGATACATATATATGAAGTTGAACAAAGATACAGTTGAACAGCTAGAGAAGGAGAGGTGTTCCCAGCTGAGATCAGGTTCACTGAGGGAATTAGACACTCCTCCTTCCCAGGTCTCTGGTGAGGTAGATGAAAGTCCTTACAACTTTCTTAAGTGAGGAAAGAAGAATAATCCAAACATTAGATAGGGAATAACCAAGGAACCAAAAATGACCAGTCCCATCTGAGTCTCTTTCTTGCTTTCTCTCACAAAATCATTGGATGAAAAGTGCCAAAATGGAGAGCTAAGCTGCTTTATGAGAATAACTTAGCGACATTTTGGAAAGGTTGATACACTGATTTGGGAACTTCTCCAGTTTGTTTTTTCCTATTGCTTGTTTAAATTCTTTTTCTGTTATCTGTGCTCTCTTCCTTTTTTCACATGGTGAATTCTATAGGGGTTCACTGAAGCCTGAAGTTCTTTCTTTTGGAGGAGAGGGGGAATAAGGGGGGATGAGTTTGTATCTATCTATAGTAATAAAACATTCTACATGATTGATAGAAATGTTTCTGACTTTTCACATGAACTTGGGAAAGGCCTCAACTGCCCAAGCCCATTGTCCATAATATATTCCCATTTGGCTTCAGTATATAGGGAAGGGGAAGATTCACTCTAGTGTTTTTGAAGACCTGATAGCAATGCACTGGAGCTCACTTCAACAGAAACATGTGGCACCATGCAAAGCAGAAGAGAAGGAGGAGAAGTAGTCAGTGCAGAAGCAAAGAATCACAGAAGATCCTGAGTTGGAAGGAACCCACAAGTATTTGTAGCAAGCTGAAGTTTTAATCACATCACTAGATCTGCAAATTATGCATAAAAAATGATGGGATTTCACTGAGCTAAAACTGCTATAATCCAGATTGTGTTATACAATACAGAAACCTGTGCTTTAAATACCCACTATTTAATTTCTGGAAGAACTGCCAGTTATTTTCCTTTATAACAGAAAATTAATGTAAATACATTTTTAAAAATAATATTAATAATGAATTGGTTGTTTTGTCACTGACCAGATCCCAGATATGCATCTTTCAGAATACCTTCGAACTTTTAGTCCTGCTTTGAGAAAAGGCATTGAGCAGGTGGCTTTCAAATACCTCTAGCAACCTAAATATTTCTGTGATTCACTTGACTGATTAATTTTGGTTTAAAAGGCTAGAAAGCCTATGCCCATTTTTTCCTTACCTAAGGATGACAATCCTCAGAGTTTGTAAACTGAGGTATTAAACAAAGCACAGGTATTATAACCCCATCATTCTTGAAGTTTCACATCATACTAGGAGGTTAAATTAGCTCCCCAAAATTGACAAAAGTTATTTTTGTATGTTCATGAAACAGAAAAATACTCAAAAATTATTTCTATAAATAACTGAATTCCATTTAAACATGAAATCAAAGATGAAAAAAACCTAGTTTTACTTTAAGATACAGGATGAAATAATAGGAGCTCAAACATTTATTGGTATTGCTAAACTGCAGCAAACCTGCATGAGAGGTAGTGGAGTGTACCATAAAGGAATAAAAAACAAATGTAATTTGTTTTCACCTAAGAAAAATGAAAGAGAATAAGATGTACTAAATAAAATGTCCTTCTATAATGCAGAATTCTGTGTGTCTCTTTACCATATTAGCAATTTTTCCTGTTAGATAACCAACATCACTTGAGTATGAAACACCAAAAGACAGCTGTAATCTTCTTCACTTTCTAACTCTGGTCAAATATTTGTGGAAGGAATGTGTCTTCAAATTATAAAAATACATTTGCATTATAGTTTTCTGTCAGTTTGATAGTAGAATGAAGAAAATGTTAACCTCAGCATTGAATTTATGCTTTTATTCAAAATGTTACCAGAAAGGTTCATTTCTCTAACTGTATCTTCTGACATGATAAGCAATTAGGTAAAAACAAATATAATTTGAATTATTATTTAATTTCAGGGCTAAATATTCAGATAAAGCTCTTCATTATGTAACTTCTACTACTATTTCAATTGTTTTGATGGAGAGAAATTTGCAAATACAACCCTAACTTTGTGAAAATCTTCAAGAAGGACTACCACCATGAATAAAGATGTAAATGTGGAGACTCTCATAGAATAAGGTTAGGAATTTCTGAAAAACATAAAAGTTAATCATGGCAGAAGAAGATTCTACAGGTATTATCTTTAATAAGTCTCAAAGCTACAAAAGCTTAGATCTGAGCTCAAATCTAAAATTGTTACAATAAATTAAGAGTTTAGTTCCTGATCATTTTTTTAATTTGTAATTTACTCCACCTAACTCTGATATGTATGCAGTAAGTACAGTGTTGCTCAGATTTCTAGTAAAATTCATGCTCTGCATAACTGTACTAATCTTCCTCTCCTGGGAGTCAGAGACAATGGCCTGTGTGTGAGAGCAGGTCTGGCTCATAGATAGTGCCTTGTGGTTCATTGATAGTGTCCTGCAGAATGTAGTCTACCACAAATGATTAGCTGATCATTTTACTGAGATTTTAATGACAGTTGATGACTTTCACCATGTCTTGGGTTGCAATGCAAGATGTAACTAAAAGTATGCATTCTATTGGCATCTGTTGAAACTGGTTGGGGAGATGTTTTTCTTTATCTCTTCTATGATCCATTCCTCATAACTGTGGGGGGAGGGGGTGGTGCCTTCTGTTAATGGGCCAGCTGTTAAAACCAGGTGGGGCAGTGTTCTTTATCTCTTCCATGACCCATCCTCCCTCCTGGGGGATATCTTCTGTTAGTGGGCCATTAAGGCTCACTGCATGACTGATAAAATTACATCATCCCATTGTGAGATGCTCCACCCAGTGGGAGGAGCCAACCATTCCTACCTGGATAAAACCTGAGATTCAGAACACCAGGACAGCCTGTTTCCACTGGATTCCCAGAGGAAGACCGGACCCATCTCACCACCACTGGACCTTCAGAGGAAAACTATACCCTTCTACAGGATCATCTCTGCTCCAACACAACCACATCTATCACTTCAGGAGGACTTAACTGGACTGCTACCAATGCTACCAACACCCTGACCAACAGGGAGTCAGGTCCTGACTCTGTCAATGTTTTCTTTTTTTGTATTCCCATACCTTTGCCCGAAAGCCCCTTAATTTAAAAATTATAATTTGGAGGAAGGGGATTTACATTCTCCATTCCAAGGGAAAACTGTGGCTTTCCCTGACAGAAACCTGTCTTTCCAAACCAAGACATACAAATAGCAAGTCCTGGAATAAGGACTAGTCATCATATGATTGAAGGAAAATTCTTAATGTTTGCAGAAGAGAACCAAAACTGAACCAGTACACATACAAAATATTTGAAAGTAAGTGGCTAAATGTAAAAGTATTATGTTCTTTAAAGCTCCTACTATTTTGGTCTATCACTTATAAGCAGTTAGTTTTGGGCATGCTAGTTAAACAATTGAGAATGAACTTGTTTTCTGGAAAAGTAAGTTCATTAAATTGATTCTTTTTTGGAGCTCAAAATCCCAGTATTTTGTATTCTCTATACACTGTCTGAGATCTCCCATATTGCTTTCACACTCAAAAATAATCCCACTCTGACAGATTGCCTTAATCTCAAAAAACAGTGCAGTAATAAAACTACTGTTGATATAACATTCACATATATTCCCTTCCACCTTTTTTCAACGATAATGCCCAGATTCTTAGATCTTGGGGTTTTGTGTCTCATCATTTTGTTGTTGCTGCTGTTTGGGTGTTTTGTTTGTTTCTTTGTTTTAGTCTTTCACCAGTAATTCAAAAGGTCTGCATGAACAGCCTTCAGAATCTAGTTACTGCCTTCTTGTTTCAGCTGACAGAAATGTCTGATGGACACTGAGGATGCTGCTGCCTTCTGTGTAGATTAGCTCAGGCAGAGATATAAAAATACAGACCATGCTACTTGTAGGCCACGTAAATACTTTTAAGGCAACCAAGAGCCATATACTAGGGTGCCCTCTTCTTTCTGCAGGGCATTACAGCAGTAATTATTTGCCAACAGTGTAGTTGTGCCTAAGCCCTGTCACCTGCCTGAGCTACATCAGGAACTAAAATTTCTACTACTTCAGCCAGAGGACTAACACAGAAACATCAGAAGAATTCCAATTAAGCTGTGGTATAAACAAGGCACATAAGCATACAGGCAATGCCATTTGCCCTAAACATGACAAAATGATCACTGAAAAGTGGCATTCAGATCCGTTCCAGAAGAAACCTGAATTACAATGCCCGCTCTTTCCGAGGTGACCTTACAATAGTCTCACTGACTTCAGTCCAAGAACAATGCATGTATACCGACCAGAGAGGGTTGTCACAGTCTGTATTTCAAGCAGTAGCCCAGAGATGTTAAAATCAAATTGAAGTTTGCTTGAACAACTCAACCATTTTACAACACTCCTTGCTGTCTCAAATTTATCATACAGAAGAAATATACTACTCACACCCGGACACACTTGTATGTGTGAGCAATCCATTTCTATTAATCCCTTTCTGTAGTCCCTTATTCACTAAGAGTCCTTTATGAGACAAACATAATTGTCATTATTATAGATACTGTTATTGTTTCATTGAACACATTGTTATTGCTACATTATTGTTATATTGACAAAATGATTGCTAAACTACATTAGAGCAGTATTTATGGCTTAGCATTCCAACCATTTCTTTCCCCTGAAATCTGCTGGAAAAACAATGGCAGGGAAGCTACACTGAGGACTCAAATCCCTTTCAGGCCATCAGGATCTTTACTGGAGGACTGAAAATAAGATTACTATCATAAGTATATTTAGCACATGCGAATTTCTTATCAGATAGTGGTCAGAGGCAAAATTAGCTTTGAAGCAAGTCAATATTTAAGAGGTAGACATGTTGGAGAATGTTTAAGAAATGCCACATAAATTAAATACAAAGCTTAATATATTTTTAAATTGCTGGCCTGCCTGTGATACAATTAGTAAAAATATATAAGTTTATCCATAATGGTACAGCTTTCACAAATATCACTGATTCCTTCTGCAGGTGAGAGAGAGAAGTCAATTTAAGATCCCCAAAACATATAAATCTGTATACAAAAAAGATCTACGCCTGAAACATTCATGCACAAAAGAATAATTACATTAGGGTTGTTCTGTCTATGTTAATACCTCACAATCTAATTAATATGTTTATTTATTTCAATAGGGTAACATTTCCCAAAGTTACGTGAACATCAACCAGCCCAAAGACAGCTAAAGATTATGAAGAAAATGAAACAACATCATTATTACTGGCTATGAGCAGCTTGCAAAATGAAGACTGGAGGCAGGCACAGAGGTGCTAGTGTGGCTGAGGTATTATGCTGAAAAGGAAAAACAGAGTTTGATCCAATGAGTAAACTGACTGCAGTAAATGGAGAAGCAGAAGTGAAGCAGCTTTAAAAAATTATTCAGAGAATCACAAGAAAAAAATACAATTGAATGGTATTCTTTTTGACTTTGGCTTAAGATGGAAGTTCTTCTTAATCATTGTCATCTGGACAGTATAGGTTAAATTACAGACAGATTTTATGTAGGAGGATGTTGCAAATGGATTAATTGAGGACATAGCTTGTCTGTTGCTTATACAAGACCCAGCAGAAAGCTACAAATGTGTTTTAACCTCAGAGGAAGGATATCTGGGAGTACCTCATCCCCTGCAAGAGCAGTACCCAGCTAAAGAGAAGGTCGCGACTGAGTGAGTGAATTCCAGGCAACATCCAGAGCCTGGATGCCAGTGCACTGCACAGTGCACGTTTCTTGTCCAGATCAGCAGGAAAGTCTACTTTCCTGCACGCTCCATTCCTGCTTATATGGGTCCTTCAGGCTGAGGACATCTCAGCCAAGAAATATGGCTGCTCCAATTTCCTTCCATCTTATATTATTCCTCCCAAAGGACCCGTCAGAAGTTCTTCTTAAACATGTCAGTGAAACAAGACAGCATATTTGTCTCAGTCTTTGAGAATTTCAGTAAAAGTTCACCATTTTCTAAATCCTGAATTCTGCTGCTGCTGAATATATATGTATTCAATATAGAACCAGCATTTACATTGACTAATCTCTTATAGTCAGTAAAACTGAAAGAATTACAAAACATCAGAGGATCTGGAATGATGACATTGGGTTCCATTTCTTGCTTCATCTCTGGCTTGTCAGGCAAACTTGGACAAGTCATAATGTTGCTCAGTGCCCTACAGTCCACTTCTACAACATATATACAAATACCACAAACCTTTAGGATAGGATACTTTCTCCTTAACAGTGTAACATTTGCCTAAGAATGAATCCTTTCCTCCCAACATCTGGTATCTATAAAAGGGTTAATTCAAAAACACCCTCAGAAACCAGAGAACTACAGGTACTCTTGATACCCTGAACATGTAATATTTATAATAGTCATACAACTTTAATTTTACTTCTTTGCCTTAGAAAAAAAAAAAAAAAAGAGTGCAATTTTTCTAAGCACAGCACTGCAGAAAAAAAAAAATGAAGCGCTCGTTAGTTTGGAATTTTCCATTCCTTTTTGCTTCTGTCTGAAAGGCAGAGGACTGTGGGGGTTTCGTAGTGGAAAGAATTTAGGCCTGTCTCCCTTTGACTTGCAAATTTTAGAAACAGTGCACTATCCATCTAACCAGTTGGCAAGGATTTAATATCCCTAAAGCCAGTCATGAAGCATTGTCTCCTCTATCTCCTCCCTCCCTCAGCCTTCAACTTGTACATAAAAGTTCAGTGCATGCAGAATTTACGCTCGTAACAGTGGTGGTCACTAGTGTCACTCTAAAGTGTCAGGGTAACAGCAGCTAGAGGTCTGGCAGTGATACTGCCATAAATTCTGTATTCCCTTGGGCAAAATGATGTCTCAGCTGTTAAAACTCATGCTGGTCCAAAATACGGTGCTTATGCATTAAATACCACAATTAAAAAATAATATTTTCACAATATGGACTACCAAGCAGTAAGATCTTTTCCCATCACATTTTCAGCACTATATCAGTATGTATTTATATGTCCTCTTTTCGTATTTTAGTTTAGATAAAATAAGAGATCTAAAATACTAAATAAAAAAATAGGATCAAAAGTGTACTATCATTGAATTCACTTAAAAAGCTCTTGAGAAAAAAAAATTCTGAAGCAATTCTATCTGTTGTCATCAAACCATGCAGGAGTTCTTCTACTGTGCTCATCACAGCAATTATATATAAAAAAACCACTTGTCCAGTATATGCTTGTGAAATTTTTTCCTTCTTTTGACTGACTTGTGCTTTGAAAAGCATATTTTTCTGGTGAAGGATCTAATTAAAGAGACAAGCTTGTCTAAGCTAAATTGTGTAAATTTTTTAAATTGCTCATTAGGCACAGAAACAGGTAGGACTGAAGGAAACCTGCATATTTATTGTGTCACAACCCCCCTGTACTTTCAGGGACAAAAGGTAATGTGTACCTAAAATCCCATTTGTACATGTTGCTCTCTCAACTGGACATGACCTCTGAATGTAAAAAGGCAGGCTGGTGCAGACATTATCTCCCACATGGGGGAACGGTGGGCTGCTTATCATCCCATCAACCTCAAAGCCTAAGTCACATTTGACATCAAACTAATGTCACTGAAATGAATGACATTCACCTATTAGATGGTACTCAGAACCAGATAAACTAGAAAACTAAGGTAGGAAGATGGAGCCATTGAGGAAATATTGGCACTTTGTTTAATGGCTACTTTAATCACTTCAGTCCACATAATAGAAGGAAAATAATATTAATACTGTAAAATTCATCCATCATTTCACTAAAATTCATATAAAGGCAATAGGAATAGTTAAAGGCAATAGGAATAGTTAAAGACATAGTCTTTTCTATTTCATTACCTGTGCTTATGCACTACTGAAATTTTGTATACACCTAGTTGTTTCAAAATAAAACAAGATTTTTAGCACAATGATTAGAAAGCCATCTGAAACACACAGCATGTTTTGTGTAAACTCACTGTGGCTTTATATTAGGTGTCCGAAGTTCCCTCTTACAAAGTATCAGGTATACTGCTCTCAGTTTTTTTCAGAGAATGAAATAAAAGTCCTACAGCAGAATCAAACCAAGCTCACAGTTCCATTTTGCAGTCATGTTAATGGACAAGGTATAGCAAATCAGCAACAAATGGATCAGCAGTGCAACTTTATCAGTAAATCACTTGCTGGACTCTAAATAGTTGCTTTTCAAAATGTTGCTTGCATTACTTGAAGAGCTATATTGATTTTATATCTATCCCTGAACTTGCCTGTGTTTAAGTTTAGAGTCTGGAAATAACAGTTAGCTTTTAATAAAGTGCTGTTTATACAATCATACTGCAAACAAGGCTGAATTTCACACATAGACATGCGATAACCTGCCTTCCTCCCTTCCAAGGCAAGGAGAGTACTGACAGCTATGAAAGGATATGTCTTTTTTTTTCCATTTTGGTGATATTGCCTATGTTTTTATTTCCTGCTATGGATCAAAGAAGAAACACCTCATGGCTTTGCTTTTCTCCTAATAGCAGAAAAGAGTAATCTTTACATAACCAATAATTTATTTACTGATATTTTCAAGCTCTGGGGCTAAAATGAGTTGGGCAATTTAATTATGCTTTATTTCTTTGCAGCACATTTCTGGAGATGTTTTATTTTTGGAAATTTTTCCAGTTTTCTTTTCTTTTTGTATGCTTACAGTGGCATCCTGTCCTTTCGCTAGAACAGGACTCAAGGCCAGGATCCAGATGTCGAGCTCACTCTTTCAACTGGCACCGCCCTATTACCATTTTGTGCCATGCTGTCTGTACACCAGGCAGCCAGGATAATGGAAAGATAACCAGTTAAGCATAAAAAAGTGAAGAGATCCCAGAACTACTTACACTCAGTCCTAAAGTGTCTATGATTTGAATATAGAGAATGCTGTATATTCAAATAATATTAGCAATATTTTACAACATTTGACTGTACATCACCTTCCAATGTTTTACAATGAAAACATCTCATTGTCATAATCTGTGCATCTCCATTGCCCAGCTCCATCTGCTCTTGCCAACAAACACACATTAAGCTTTTTTTACATACAGTTGATGCCTTAAGTTCTCTAAGCATCACAGTCTGCCCTAGGTTAACCAATTTACAACATAATTAATTTAGTAGTGAATAAGATGTCTTTGATATTGTGTCACTCTGTACTGGGGAAGCCTGGCAGCTAAAGGCCTAAGGAAAAAATGCATCCCTTCTCTGAAATCTCCAGGGATCAAGTCCAATGGGGTCAGGAGCGTTACTGGCTCTGACAGAGCGGGACACGCCAACAGCAGCAACGGGCCTGAGCAAGCGTGAATGATGTGTCTATTTGGCAGCTTTTCTGGAGAAAACAGCTTTGTAATAAAGACAAGGGAAATATGAAAATCACCGTATCCTTCTACAATAGGTAGATCTATGATGGATTTGCCCTTGCTCTGCCTCTCTGGTCTCCACCGACATACTTTGGTGGGGAAGCTCTGGTGAAGGAAGGTTCTTCAGGGAGGGTTTGTACACCTCTCTGCACACAAGAGAGAAGCTGCCTTGCTGCCCCAGCACTGGCCTGATTTCAAAACCCAGGTTTGTGGGCAGGGAGTCAAGCCAGAGCTGCTGGAGGGAAGTTTTAGAGAGACTGGATCTGAACCTGTTGGAGGGGATGTGTCTATCAGTGTCTGTCAGAAGAATTACAATTGGGTAGGGCTTTAGACAGTAAAATTGCACAGTGTAGAGTGCTTGGACCTGCCACAAAGCTGGCCTTTTAAGTATATCTTGAGTTCAACAAGATATGGATTCATGGATGACGGGATTGAAGATCTACTTGTGAAGTGACAGCCAGGTGACATAGCTGCACATGAAAGGAAGCTCAGGGCCAGTCAGGGAGAAAGGCAGGAGGTGCTCAGGAGCTGGAGTCATGGTAGAACCTGTCAGAGCCCAGGAGAGCTGCTGTCTGTCCAGGCAACAAAAACTGTTCTTGAAGGAACGTGCCAAACATTTCTTCTTCTGTCCTACATCATCTTATCCTGAAGACCAGTTTGAACATTACGGAAGAGAAGAATGTACAGACCCTATTGGAAGGCTAGCTAAATTAATAAAAAAATTTAAATTAAGCTTTAGTAAAGGACTGGGTGTAATATAACATCCTTGGAAAGATGGCTGGGAAAAACCCCTATTAATCTCTAATGTGAGGAAAATTAAAAATATGCAAGATACCCAAAGATGGATTTCAGATACTTAAATGGGGGATTGATGTTATCTAGAAGTAAAGAAACAGAGGCAGAAGATGTGGCAAATGGTAGATTAGATACAGACCCTGCTATCTGGATCATGGTGTACCTGGCAGGAAAGATCTGTTGGATTTTCTGTAGTGCAACCATAATGTAATTTCAAATCCAAAGGAAGCTAAAAAACAGTTGTTCAAAGTATTTTCCATCTTTTGTTTCTCTGGGATAGAGTAATATGATTGTGTGTAGGAGCTTGCTTGTGTTAGGAGCATCAGTAAGGAGATCTCTGAGAGCTGAGGAGAAGCAGCTGCCTTTGCCTTAGCACCTAAAAATTGAAAGTTCTTTCGACATGTCCCTCATACCTTATAAAGTGCTGGCCTCAGTAGCCTCCACCCATTTTCAGAAGCATGCTGCACTATACTCTGGTGTTCCACTAAATTACCCATATGTACCGAGTTTTTCCTCCAGTACACACCCTGTAAGCTCAGAGAATAAAATTTTCTTCTACTTCCCAAAGGCTTACAGCTCAGTCAAATCAAAAGCAATTTTCTCTAGAAAAACTAATAGCACTTCTCCTTCATGAGAGCTATTTCCATGCCAATTTCAAGTCTCTATCTACAGCTGAACAAGCTTTCAGAGTCCACAAGTATTTTCTGTAAAAGTGGAAAAGTATGTTTTATCTTGGCCCATAGCAGGAAACGGCTCAACCCATGTTCAGGCACAGGGGATTCCCAGGTAGATATGCAGCAGGAGTATTTTTAGCCTCCAAGTGAACACTCTGGTTAAGTTTTAATTGACTGAAACCAAGAAATTAATATGAAAAATACTATGCAAGTTCAACATGCAATGCAATCCATAAGAGCCTATAATTGCATCTGAAACTTTGGTAGTGATTCTTGATTCAAATACTAACAGCAAACAAAAGGCATTTGAAAAAATGAGCTTTGTTTTCATGTTTGTTTTGCATGCATGGCAGAAGTTGCACATCATCAGTGTTACTCTTCCCTGTGCAGAGACATTCACTTGCTCAGCTCCTGCCATTTGTTCAGGCATTGCAGGCAGTAACCAGGAAGAAAGACATTTTAAGGTTCAGGATAAAATAATTTAAAGCCACAAAATGCAGCAGCAAAACAAATGGATGAGTTCTAAAAATCCTGCAGTCCTCGTGGGCCTTGGATTGCCATTGCTTGCTCTGCAGTATTGAAAATCAGGCAACCTACTTATGTCCTAAAGAGAATTAAAACCTAATTGAGGCATCTTCTTTGGAAAATCCTTGCCATCACCTTTAAGCCTGTGACTCTACTCCTTAAAAAGTGAATCAAACCAGAAAAAATGCTAACCCAAACCCAGCGAACAGTAAAAATATCTTGCCTTTTCAGAGACTGCATTCAAGTCAAGTCCGACATCTACCTCATCCAATGTGGTCTAAGGTGAAGAAAGGAACTTTTCCCCCTCCCTCATAATTTCAATTTTTCATTTTGTGTGGAAAAAAAGTTGTAACTAATTTTCTGTTTCCATTGAGTGTTATACCAGGTTTTAAGTGAGAAACCAAATGAGTTAATTTGCATCTAAAACCAAATCAACACACACAGGAACTAAAGCATATGAGAAGTCCTGAGATACTCATTTGTTTATGATATAAATTTTATTTATTTACGTGGTCTGTATGCTTCCTCTGGTAGACAAAGCCAAGACACAATTTATAGGTGATGCAGCATGATAGAGTCCATCTACCCTTCTTTGATAAAATAATAGTAAAGATAAATACAACCTTTTCTGCTTGTAATTTTAATTCTTTCTGATGTTACTGAAAGCCTAAACTAATATTAACTTCTGTATTATATACAATTATTCTTAATACGGTATATTACACAACCTTTAAAAAACCTCTGAGAACTATAAGCCAGAAATAATTAAAAACCAATGTAAAATAACCTGAACATTGTTCTGGATTAAGTTGTTTTCTTATATTGAAATATTTAAAATTCTAATATCTAATAGGAATATGCACAACTTTAAGAAAATACATGTGTACATATGTGTATATATATAATCAAAAATTAAATTTACATTCCTAAAATTAATAAATCCATCTTATTACTGGCAGTTTACAGAATTTCCTGGACTCGTTTCTTTCAACGGCAAAGCTGAACACACTTTCAGCATGATAATTTCTAGGGTTAATTGTCATAGTTTCCTTGTCGCAATCTTCTCCACCAGCTTTATTTTATCTGCCAGAGTACCAATATGCCATGATTAGCATAAATTAAACTAAATAAATTCAGTGGGTTACTATATTATTTTATGCTAATCCATTTATTTATTTATTTTTAAACATTTCAAGGTTAGGGATGGGTGAGCAATGCGATGGCAAATTCCTTACGCCAGCTCGTTCAAATTCAGCTCAGAAGTGCTTAAAAACTGTGTGATTTTTTTTCAGAAATGTTGAAGAGAAAAAATTTGGTGTGAAAAATGTCGTCAAGTACAAACTGCTCTATCATTATATAATGACCTTTTATGGCTGTACTGATGGCACACTACTGTGAAGCAAGGAACTCAATACGTGCAACTCAACAGCACCAAGCAAAGGAAAAAGAAACTCCAAGTAAATTTGCTTGCATGACTCAAATGAGAGGCTTTTCTGCTGGTAATGGATATATCCTGACCTCCAATAACCCCAAGTAATGGTCTTTCAGATTTTGGAAAGGAGTGTGTACATCTCGAAAAACTGGCTCAGGCCAGCTGCCCACAACATCACTCACAACGGCCCTCCTTGTGAATCTGTAAACTGGAGACAGCTGGAGAACAGGGCAGTGGTGCACATGGTCAATCAGCTGACCATTCGGCTGCATTGGTGCTTTTGTGGTCAGACAGGAAATTTTCTCAAAACACATGTGACGAGCACATGTAACATGTTTATCCTTGAGTGACTCTCTCTTCAGGAGAACATCTAACTCAAGACTATAGACAACTAACATTTGAAAAGACCGGTTATTCAAGGTAAGTATACAATATTTCATCCTATCTGCCAGCACAGCTTGTGCAAACACACTGTACTGCATCATGTAGAAATGAAACCAGCAGTGAGAGTCACAAAATGCTTTAATTTGCTTCTTGCACATGACAGCACAGTAAAGGCATACGCTATTCTGGTTTGTCAAGTGTGCATCCATGTAAGAGGTGATGGGTACAGAAGCAGACCTTAAAGGAAATGGAAAGACAGGATGAGATTTTTTCACAGAGTTTTAATGAAGGTGGTGGGTAGAATAGCTGAAATAGAAAAAAGATGGTGCAACTGTAATTGTCCCAAGTGCTCTTGCACAAGCACTTCAGCTTTTCATTTATTGAAGATGTTAAAATGATCTTTGTTCTCTATTATCAAATTTAAAAGTATCTTCTTGTTTGTCCAGTTATATATAAGACAAACTGTGACTCTTTCTCCTGTTCCAAAGAAAATGAAGAAAGTGTATGAGTACAGATAAAGAAGACACACAGTCCTTGTGTAGGCAGGGACAGAATTAAAGACAAGGGTCCAGCCACAGCAACAAAAACAGAGGTCATACCCAGAATGCACAGTTAAGATAAGAAAATGCAAATTTTAAGTGCCCAGGATAGAGAACAAACAAACTGATCACTAAAAGTATGTCTTTATAGTCTCTGCCAAATTAACTGATAGCCATAGGCATCTTTTATGGTCTTTGCTTAAATTAAGTGCCAAAGTGGCAAATGATCTGTACGTGTTCTGAGCCCTTCACAGTAACAGAAAACAGATGAAGAAAACATCAAATAAGAACCATAACCACCATAAGAACCACTAATAACTTCCAATTTCTACTAACCATTCAAAAACCAGTGTTGCAAACTAACAGTCCTGCTGGTGGAATGGCTGGTCTTATCACATGTTTTCTTTCTGTATATCACAGGGGCTAATGTTATAGGGCAGGAAAAATACATGACAGCACCTTCTGCCATCCAGAAGTGTATGCCAGCAAGAATCTGAACTGAAAGCCTTCAGTTTGGAAATCAGAATGGACAGTAAGGAAGGGTTAGAGCCTTTACTTGGACCTTCTTGATTTTCAGGGCTCATATGCTGTGCATGCCAAGTTTCAGACAGGTCTCTTGCTGTCCACGAGGCTGCTCCTTCCCCAAATCCAGCAGCCAGATGTGAGCCCCTCCCACTGCCAAGTCAGTGAACAACTGAGATGAGAGCTCTGGTTAAAGCTGAGGCAACCCTTGTGAGATCAGCACCACAGCAGTCAACACTTTGTAGGACCAAGACCTTCATAAATTACACGAAAACTGTTGTCAGTACTAACTGTTGACTGTGGAAACCAATTTAGAAATATGTATGAGTTTAAAGCACTTGAAAAAAGGGCAGTTAAAAAACAAAGCACGAAAGCAGACACTGGATGCATTGTATCACATATAACATAGTAGCTTTCTTTCACAATGATTTTCAAGATGATATCTGAAAGGATCAAAACCTATAAGCATTAAGAAGGGTGTTAGATGCTGAAAGCCATCAGAATCCCTTGTTCTATCACCCTGAATACATTATTGCATCTCCCTTTCTAATGCTGAAAATTGATAGATTTTCAGATAAAAATTAGGAGAAGCTGAATTGGACTCCCTGTCTGGTTTCTTGTAATATATGCATTTTCATAATGTTTTGTGTAAAGCATTCGGGGAAAAAATTGTATATATTTTTGGTCAAATTAATGGCAGCTTAGCCTTGCAAATGCTGTAATTTAGCTGTTTAACAGTAAATTAAATTTACAGTTTGCAATGTAAATAAATTCTTTTTAATTCATATAATAGTAAACAATACATGTATAATAGCAATTCTGCTTAACAATAACAGACTATTTTCACAACTGATAAAATTTACTTATTTCAGCTTGTATTTATTACTAAACAGTCTCAGGATAACAGAGATTGTTTCCAACTATAAATGTGTGTTAAGACACTTAAGTTTAATAGTGGAATCTTGTCATATTCATGTACAGTAAAGACTGTCATAAAATCCTATTCCCAATTATAAATTCAAGCATAATAATTAACTTTATATTCTAAGGAAGACAGATTAAAATTATTGCTATATGGTCAGAAAGTAAAGCACTGGTTAAAATTTTGATTCTGTTTAACATATTTTAAAAAAGAAATCCTGATTTATTTTTTTTTTTTTATATTTCTAAAAAAATCAGAAAGAATTTAGGCTTCACTTCTGCCAGGATAAGCTCTGCTAACAAATGTTGCTACTCTATCAAGCTGTTCTGACTTTAGTCCTCTAGGGTTTGCAGAGGCAGACAAGTTTGTAAGATAAGGGCCCTTATGTAAAAAATTCATAGGAAAGGTCATGTTTCTACCATTTCTGAAGTGCTGAGCAGATCAATGGAATGCACAAAACAAGACAGTAAGACACAGAAATTGTTTCCTGCAGACTGGCACTCCTGGAAGCAGCACTTGGGAAATACAGAGGGTTAAGTATTGCCACCACTACCCAATTTTGGGGCATTCTTTGCTTCTAGCCTGCGACAAATTGAGGTCTGGAGACTGAGAGTCCCTATTCCACTTGCAGGAGCAAGCACATGGATACCTTCAAAGGCCCCTAATGAAGTCAACAAGCTGAGCTCAGCCAAGATAACCCACTTAAAAAACAGGGCACAGTTATATGTTGGAGCCTTCCTGCGAGCAAGCAAGGGTAAACCTCTGGTGATTAATTCCCTCCGGTGCTGGCCAAAAGCCTTTATGCCAAGGCAGGCCATGCCCAGAGCAAGGGGCTCCTCACCAGCCATGGTAGGCAAAGTTTAAAAGCCCACACTGACCAACACAAAAGGAAACACTGAGCTGTGCAACACTCCTCTGCTCCAGGTCCTATGGTATGAATGTGGCCATACTAACCCCTGCCTAGTCTTGGGCTGCAACCAGTCCCACTGGAAGCTTTTCCATTTGGATTAAGTCCTCAATGTGTATCTTTTTGTATCCACCACAACCTGACCCTGAATTACAACAGCCAGCAGTAAGAAAGTCACAGCAACACAAGGGTTTATCTCACACAATCACAATTACCCTTTTGATACTTTTCTTTCATTAATACCAGAGACTCTTAGCTTGCTTTCTATTTCATCTGCTTCCCAGAGACCAAATTTACCTCCCTTAGCAATGTTTTGCCCCATAAACGAACACTTCATGATAGATGCCCTACTATACCTTACACATGACATTTCCTGTAGAGCAAAAAAGGCTCTTAAAGGGACTTTGTGACTGACTATACCCTACTGAAGCCGAAGAAGCCCAGATATAATTAAGGATGGCAGTTGGCTGGCAGTCCCTCAACAGCAGCCGCACCACGTCAGTCCTTTTAAAATCAGCAAAATAAAAAGAAGGTCATTCAGAACTGTGTTTTGGGGCCAGGCACTAGCAAGAGAACTGAAAATGATCTAAACTAACAGCCTGGTACCATTCAAAAGTACACTATAAAATAAAGCATGCTTATTAATGATTTGGAAGTAGAGGTTGTAACAGTTGTATTTCTGAAAGCTCTGAATATTGTTTTCTGAGATTTGCGTCTTTCTATATAACCAATGGCTTTATAAAGGCATTTTATTTAAACCAGATCTATTGCATACTCATATGTATTCTTTTGAGGATTACGTGAGCTACCTTAAGTCATGTTGAATAATATTGCATTCAACACACATCCCACTGAAGCTGATACAGGATTAGGTATTAGCTAACCTGAGGACTAGCATCATGAGTCTGACCCTTACTACTGGAAAACTCAGACAGCATCTTAACCTCACAAAGAACCCAAAGTGCTTTGCAGATTGAATATGCAGCAATTGATCAGTCAAGCTTAGGTGTCCTCAGGAATGTCTCATCAGCTGTACATGAGGTATGCTAAGACTACAGCTAAGATGGCACATTTTCAAACATATGCTGAAAATATGTAGAAGTCTTCTAAAATGAGGGACAGTCTAGCTATTAAAAGCAAAATCAGCTCCCATCTTTTAGCTGTTTTAAGTCACCGACAGCTGGCTCAGTCTTCCCACAAGTAGCTCTAGTTTATTTAAGAATGCTTCATTTTTCCTGTACCACTATTTTCCATTTGCTATTTCCTACTTAAACAAAAAAGGTAGCTCATTTAAAATGTAAATTATATAAATTGTGTATCAGGAAAAAATTAAAACTTGTAAGTCAAAAGCATTGCTTTACTTGTTTTACAAATTACAAGAGTTGAGACCTATGTCTCCACATGCTGCCCCAGAGCTGTGCCAGAGCTATGCCCACTATATCACAATGCCAGCAAGAATGCTGCCCAGTTACTCCTTGCAGCTTTCTCTGCAATGGAAATATTCCTTGCAGATTCTGTTTCATTTAGTCAATTTTCAGTCAACTGAATTTCCAAGTTGTCATGTTCTGGTGGATGAAAAAGCTGTTTTCCAAATGCTGCAGGGAAACATGATTTTATTTCTATATTTGCTTCCCTTGGAATTTAAAAATAAATGTGACCAACATCTCTATCACAGGTTCTGAAAGACGCTAAATTCTAGACCAAGCTAAAATTAATTTTAAAAACATCCATTTCTTCCAACAGTGGAAACAACAACTTTGACAAAATAAGAAAGTGAGCAGTACCACTAAAGTGATGTGTTGTCCTGCCACTCCGCCTTGCGCTTGCCTGGCTTTCTTCTATGCATTTAAAAATAACACAGATACTTGCACACAGAGCATCTCAGTCATGCTTTTCATTTATCTGATCCTTTGCACTTCCAGCTAACATCTAAAGCAGGAGATCCCAGCTCCGTTGTGAAGGCATCTGGTTCAGTTTCACAAGCAAGCAAGCTGTGAACTGCAGAGTTTGTGCAGCAGCAACACTGCTGGACTTTAACAGCGATTTTCACTTAGCTCTCAGCATCTAGAAGTCACTTTGCCTTCAAGTGAGCCTAACTTAAGCAAAAGGTATACAATGTACAAAAGAAATAAAATTAAATAAAAGGAAATGCTACTTCTGCCTGGACTGAGAAATCTGTTGGCAGGGTTGTGCCTTCCACTCCCGCACAAGAGACAAGGCAGTACAAATTTCATTTAGTTTTCTAATTGTGTCACAGCAAAACTGGAGCCATGCCACCGATTTATATTCACCCTCCAGTAAAGACGGCAGCTTGCTCCACCTCTTGTTTCACTTCAAGGATTTTATCCAGAACAGTGGCACTTTTGCAGTGAGAACTGTGCCTGCTAATGTCATGGTGGTCTAAGTTCAGACCCTGTTTATGACAAAAGTGAGAGTGTCTAATTATGGCACATTGCTAAATACAATGAATCAACCACAATCAAGGAGCAGGATTTGATAAAGTTCTGCCACAAATTCTGTTTTAAAACTCCATGTTTTCATGTGGAGTGGACACATGAAAATCGGGCTCTGTGGGGGAAAAATTAACAAACCTTTGAAAAAAACCAAAGCTGCATAATCTGTGGTATTTCAGTTGGTCTTTATCCGCAAAATCCCAGATCTTTGTTTAAGCTACAAACAGACTATAAAAATCAGCTTGCTGGCCTCTCTCCTTATTATCCACATCCCTGCACAAATCAAATGAAGCTTTTGCTGTAAAGCTGATAAAAAACACCACACACATGAGCAAGCTGATGTATTTAAAAAGTGGTTATCATTTCTAATCCTTTCCTCTCTCTCCAGGGAATATCATATTTCCAAGGAACACACAAAACTCCACCACTGAGCACACATCAGCACTCATACTTGTTTTGATTAGGGATTTTCTAAAATAACAATGAATGAAGTAGTCTGGCATTATTGTTGATTTTTAGCACCTAGGGAAGCAGTATGACAGTCATCCAATTGTTTAAAATCAGTGAATAACCAGGACCAATTCTGACAAATATTTGTAC
This sequence comes from Trochalopteron elliotii, assembly GCA_024734555.1. NCBI lineage: Eukaryota > Metazoa > Chordata > Aves > Passeriformes > Leiothrichidae > Trochalopteron > Trochalopteron elliotii. Next base: position 5,339,009 of record JANPWX010000025.1, read on the forward strand.
TCATAATCTATTTCAAAACCTCACAAAATGAACTATAGTATCTGGTTTGATATCAGGCTGATGCTTTTGCCATTTCTTTGTAGATAAACTTCTCTGTACAACCCCACATGTAACCCAGAACAAGAGAAGTGGTCACAGATGCTAAACGTATGCCTGAGCTCTCTTAGCAGGCCCTGGGATTTGTTTGAGATTCAGGGTATTGACTGAGATGCTTTCCAGTTCCACTTCCTTGCCAAACAGAGCAAATTTTATTATCCAATGTAGACATATCCAGATATCTCTAGATCCACTCTGGACAACCAAGTTTACATTCACGAAGGGTGTAATGCTCATTTCACACAGATGTAAGTCTAGTCTTGCAAGCCAAGGAGTGACAACACTGGGAAAAACAAGGTGGTGTAAGATTCAGGTCCCACCTCCTAGGAGTCAGTCTTTCAAAGTGAGTTGTTATAGACTTGAGCCAAAAACTAGGAAGTCTGACTTAAAACTTGTGCAGAGAGGTTTAAATGTCTCTCTTCACATTGTGCACTGTAGAACTTTGTCCACACAAAGACTGTCTTACAAACAAAGCTGCAGCCATAAGTTATGGTTTTTAGACTCTTGAAAATACACACACACACACACACACAGACACACACACACACACACAAAGAATGCAGAACAGAAACAAGCACTTAATTTAACTAACAAATTTCTGATGGTTTCAGAATGGAGAAAGGTGCTTCTTCAATGTGGGCTTGAGCACAGTGAGTCTTACATTCACGACAGAGGTTTGTGTGTCAAACACCATTAACATTTCATGTTGTGTGTGATTTTTAACTTGTGTAACACACCACATGCATTATGCTATTTAGATTCTATCAATTTAGCCATGTCCTAAGAGCCTCACCTTTTACATGAAGGCAGTAGGCCATTTACATTTACAAGCATCATAGGGAGCAGGGTGAGGTAACAGCCTGCTCCCTTCCAGGCAGTGGATGACCTTGAAAACAGAAAAGGACAAGGAAATAGAGAAGAATCTTCTAATGTAACAAATCTTTGCTTTTCAATTTTTTAAGTGTTGGTAAACATCAGGAACAGCACTTTAGAAGTAGCCACAGAAATTGGGAATTATGAAATACCAAAATAAAATTTATTCACTGGATTTAAGCCAGTAACATCTGTAGAATTTTCTCCTGTAAATAAGATCCTTCTGTTTCAATTTTCTCTGATACTTCCTTTCTTTTTTTTAAATTAAAATATATAAAGCACAACCTCAAGCCTAATTTGCTTCAGAAGCAGCACAGAAAAGTAGCTGTTTGAGGAAACGAAATTTAATTGAACATGGATATGTAATTTAAACAAATGGAAACAAAACTGACATTAGAGAAGGAGTAAGCAATTATTCCAGCAAATTCTCTTCTCTTTAGCCAAAAGAAGTTGTCAGGGTTTTGTTGGTTTGGTTTTTTTTAAAATTTCTGTTAAATGAATAATCAGATAAAACAAATAAAAACAGAAGTAACACCTGTGTAGTCTGACATGAGCACAGACTTAAATTGGATTCAAGTTTTAACAGCCGCCCTCAGGTGCCTGAGGAATCATAGCAAGGTAATTCAAACACTGTTAGGTCAGTTTTCAATGGACTTCCGTTAGTTGAACAGCTGATAAAAGCCATCTGGACGATCAAATACTGCATAGTTCAAGATACAGAAAGTGGTGAATATATGTAAACCCAATCAGTCTGAATGACAGATCTGCCTCCTCACTGCCTTGTTTTCTGTTACTGTTTTTGACAGCTATATATATTCCATTTTCAACAGAGTTCAGAAGTCCAGGCCCTATCTATATGGCATTTTTTAATTCACATCTACACAAATGTCATGGTATTTCTCTAGGGGAAAAAAGTGTAGATGCTGATTTTTGTGTCAGCTAATAAAATTATTGTACAGTTCATTCAATTATATTTTCTTAACCATGTATGTATAGGGACACCTAACAGTTACAAGACAAATGACAGAAAAAGATAAGATGATGCAGTCTACACAAGCTGTCACTACTACCTGAAAAGATATGACTGAAGAAGTGGTATAGGAGAGGCTTGGTCTTTCCCAGGAACCTCACAGGTTACCTCTCCTACCCCAAATGAGACAGCTATGAATCACTAGCACAACTGCCATGTGATTTGAACAAGTATTGCCCTTTTCTGTCAGATATTTAATAACAGAAAGACCAGAATTTATCTTCTGCCTCTAAGACACTTTCTCACCTATGAGAAACTAGGAATTACCTCGATGCTAAAAGCTTAACAGATGAAAATGCTGGCTATTTGCAGGACCAGCTTTTTCCATGGCATAGATTTGCTCTTTAAATGTACTTTGATATACAGGTCTGCATTTTCAACTGCACTAGTAATATCAGCCACCTAATCTTACAGTGGCTTGCCACACACAGGAGGCATTTATGTCCTCTGCATGCCTATGACAATCTTCCCCTCAACCATGCAAGTAACTTCCACTGATTTTGTGGAAAATTTTATGGAAAATTTTTCTGGCCTTAGACACATGTTTTAGAACGTATTCTAGGACCCTGTTGTGGACACCTGTTGTCCATGTTCATCATCTTCACAGTGTAAAGTGCTGCCTTGGTAGTAAGGAATGGAGATACAAGAACACATGTAAGTAGAACTGGTGTAGCAAGCAAAGACAAACACTTTACTGCAAATATCATGTCCAAAATTTATACCGTCTAATTACATCTAAGACTTCTGGACTTCTATTTTCATGAAGGTCAACTAGAAAGTCTTTGCAGTTGATTTGTGCAGAAGGTAACTCTCTGATGAACCTGGTGGCTCCCAGAACCTGTGCATGTGGAATGATAGTTTGAGCTGTCTGATATCCATTTCCCATGTGAGGAGGTGTTTAGGATAGGCAATCAAAAAAGGCATCTGGACTTGTCCAACAGAAAAACTCCTTCCAGAATTAACTGTCACAATCTGAATAGACAAGATTTTGATCCTGTTAGCTGCATCGCTTAGATGTCCACTTGTTGAAGTGTAACTTCAGTCACAAATCACAGCAGAAGGCAGCAGCTTTATTTAGCACATACAATATATGTGCTAATACATTGTTTGCACAGTGTTATCTACAGATTTTGGTTCTGAATTAAAGAAGAAAAAAGTTCGCAAAAACACAAATTTTCAGGACAGTTACTGGACAGGAATCACTTTGTATAGAATTTTTTAACCTCCAGGACAATAAAAATGTCAGAGACAAAATAAATGAGAGCATGGTAATTTTCCTCATAAAAACTAGAGGTTAGGGGAAGAAGAAAAAGCTGAAAAAGGCTGTGCTGAAATGGAAATTGTCTCTTCTCCATTGATAATATGATGCACCCAGACATACCACAGAAGAATAGAAGTAACCTGCAAAGTCTTATTACCTTTGATTTTTAGCTCTGTGCTACATAAAATTAATTTGTATTTTGCACTAGAAAATGCATGGCATAGGATTAATGATTGTAGTGTGGAAGGGAGGCCTTTTTTTCTCCCGTGGAAGATCTGTGAATTCTTCTCAGACTTCAAACATTACTTACAGCAAGAGAAAAATATTTGCTTTGCAATCTATGGTGCTATACAACTCACAAGAGGACCAGTTTAGATCATGCATGCTTTCATACTTCTGGTTACTTAGCTAGACCTTATTGATCCTGATCTTAGAACCAGATTTGATCTCTTAGAATCATAAGCAACTTAGCAATTTTTATTCAGCAATTTTCCAGATCCTGGGAAAACAGCAGTTCCCATGCTATTTCAGTGCCTTTTATCTAAAATGAGGCAAAATGTGGCAAAGGTGACAATACCAGAAAAAACAGGAGCAATAAGTAATAGTAAAAGAAGAGGTTAACTAAGGAAATATTTTTCTAACTACACAGAATCTTGTCCAAAGCTTCAGGAAGGGTGATCTAAAAATGTGATTTTTTAAGTGAAATTTCAGGAATTACAACTCAGAGGGTTTGTGTTTTCTTCCATCATCTATACATAACTAGAGCAAGACATTTTATATTGCACTCATTGTTTCCAGAATTTTTTGAATGCTTCTTATCCAGGTCAGGTGCTCTCTTTCAGAAGAGATAAGACCTCAGAACACTAAAAAATTAGAGGGAAAAAAACCCCATCTTGATGTCTTCTTTAAACAAACCCCACAACATAATCACTATGTTGTTCAGGTACTAGGTTTCCCTGTATGGTCTTTATTTGCTCTAAGCCAAATACTGACTGTTGTTGCAGTGCATGATTTAGGTTTTAAATTTGTATTTGTCTTTTGTTTATTTGTCTGTACTTGGTATGTCCCTTTCAAACCCCCACCCCCCCCCCCCATTCCCTGAACACACCTGGTATCCCCCTGTCCTGAACCACACACCCCTTCCCTTCCCCGATTGGCCCGAAGTTTCTTCCCTGCCCAGGCTGATCCCTGGGTACTTAAAGGAGAAACGGAGGCCAAGAACTTGTTTTGGCTTGCTGCTCTCGCAGTGGCTCAGCCGCGAGAGATAAGCACCTTCCCAAACCCAAGCCAGAGCCCGCTCCGTTCTTCCAAGCCTTATCCACGCTTCAACGAGCAGATTTGGAGGACCCACAGCTGTTTTAGATTGGTCTGGGGAACTGCTTGCCGGTAAGCGCCCACGGAGAGACAGCCAATTTAGAGACTCTCAATTACATCTTAGCAACATATACACTAAAAGGAGTATTTGTGGTCTGTCCTTCTCCTACCTCCTTCTGCTGGGTTTACACCCCTGGCAGATACTACAAACTTTTATGACCCCTCATTTTGCCCTGTACCAGATACCCCTCAACATCTCAGGTCCCATTTCACTGGCTAGCCTCAGCAGTGACCTTCTGTCTCCAGCTAGAAGAAGAATTTAGTCCTGTGGTAGGGCCCTTGCTGTCTCTTTTCATGCACTGAAGAGGAGGGATGAAGTGGCAGGTGCTTGGAGGATCCCTGATGTCCAAACTCTTACAGAAATGGTAATAATAAAATTGTTCCCAACTGTGTTAAATTTGTAGACCATGATGCTTTCTGAGATTCTGAAGTGTGGTACTCTTTGAATTCCAAAAGACACTTGCCTGGCCACAGAGATGTAGTATTAATGAACACTTGTGTCCCAATAAACTTAAAAGAAATAGCACAGTCTGATTAAACTTCAAATGAAATGCTGGTGGTCTTCAGTAAAATTCTGCATAGCAGCGTATTGATGTTTGAACAGGAAAAAGATCTGGGCTGAATTTTGCAGTTTCTTACTTTAACAAAATTTGGAAAAAAAAAAATCCTAAAACTCGAAACCAGACAAATCCAGATACCTTCTAACAGATGGCTCAGTTAGGTGGGATGAATCAGTAAAGTCCTAGTTTCAAAGCATTTCAAGGAACATAGAATCATATAATAGCTAGAGTTAGAAGGGACCTTAAAGATCATCTAGGGATCCTTGCAACTATAAGCCTAAAAGTGTATGGTGAGGGGAAAGTAGGCTCAACAACTGGAATGTAAACATTCCCAAACAGGAAAAACAGATGGTTCTTTCTACTAAGAGGCTGAAGAGCTCCTAGAGCTAACTGAGGTTTGAAGCACATGGGAATTACGGTATTCCTAGAGGCTGCAGAGGCACTCCTGTGTGCCACATACCATGGTGCTATGCACTGACAGCTCAGGAGCTGATAGGGGTAATGAGTCCTTCACAGAGGGGATCCAACAAGCCAGAGCCCCTTCCTGCCCTCTCCCACTTTTATGTTCTCAGATTATGCAGAAGGTCAGGATGTGAAAGTCTGTGAGGGAACTGGGCACTCAACTGCCATACAGAAAGAACTGTCAAAAAAGAACTGACTACTTAAGATATCATGTTAAGTAAAAGCAAAGGAGGACTTTGAAACATCACTACCCATCCTCCCATACCTTTTTATTTTTATTTGACAGAAAATTGGACTGTCCTACTCTGCAGCATGTCTAGAGCACTGGGTGGAGGAATCTGATGAGATATACCTTTGGCTAAGCATTTTACAACCTTTCCACCATCCTGAACTAGTTTTCATTGCACTTTTGGCAATGGATAAATTTGGATTAATTTCAAATAAAAGGATGCTCTTATGTGGTCCATAGGAAAACAAATAAGAACTTGAGTCACTTGTGACACATTTTGAGGAATTCAAGGCATCAGACTGAATCGTCTATATTAAGTATATTATCTCTGAAATAACGTCTTGCTGTTTTGAAGCACCTGAGAAAATACTGTGGATTGGAAACTTGAGAAGGATCATCTTTAGTGCCACTGCAATTGTCAATAGCAATGACAGCAGACATTGAAAGATTCTCTGCTGCTTTGAAAGATAAATACATTCCAGAAATCGTAAAAGCATCTTTAGTGACAGCAAAGGACATACAAGACATACATCTTTAGTGACATACAAAAGGTCTGTAAGAATAAACAGGATATTAGCTGAGGTTCATTACTGCTGCCTTTGTAGATGTCTATATTTAAGCTAGTTCAGCAACAGGAAAAACCTGATTGCTGCTATTCTCAGTGAGCACAAGACATCTGAGATGTGAAAGAGGAAGTTAGATTCCTTTTGGAAGAAGAAAAAGAAGAAAATGTAACTTATAAGAAAGGTTTCCACTGATCTAAGTCTGTTAATGGTTCTCAGCAATCCCACTAAAGAAGTCTGAACTACATTTGAAACAGAAGAAAAAGAAAACTCCCTTTAAGGATTCGTAGACATTTTCACCATTTTCACATCATCTAAGGAAACTTTTACATATTTTTTTAAATTATTTTTGTGTTATCTGTCATCCCTATAACATGATCCACATCTATCATTAGTCTGAAAAATAAGCAATGAGTTAAAAATTTGGTACATGTTTCTCCATTTTTTAAATTTTACCAACCACAGCTAGAGAAAAAATGGACAGGCAAAAAAAAAAAAAAATCACATCCTCTGGTTTGTACTGAGACAGGGAATTCTTGCTGCCATTTGTGTAGTGCTGATGACACTGGGCAGAGCACATCCAGACACAGGTAGCTGTGATTTACAATGTTGGGAGGAAGAGGGACTCATGCCATCTACCTGGACTTGTGCAAAGCATTTGACACTGTACCACACAAAAACTTTCTCTCTAAACTGGAGAGACATGGATTAGGTGCATGAACCACTCAGAGGACAAGGAATTTTTGTGGTGGTTGTACTCAAAAGAGTTGTGGATAAGTGGCATTCCTCAGGAGTCTGTATTGGGACCAGGGCTGTTTAACACCTTTATCAATGACATGGACTGTGGGATCAAGAGCACGGCTGCAGATGACACCAATCTGTGATGCAGCAAGGCTGGAGGGAAGGGATGCCATCCAGAGGGACTTGGGCAAACTCAAAAAGATGATCTGGGGGCTGAGGCACTTCTGCTATAAAGACAGGCTGAGAGAGATTTGTTGTTTCAGAAGAAGAGGAGAGACCTTATAGCACCTTCCAGTACTTAAAGGGGGCTACGAGAGAGCTGGGGAGGGACTTTTCAGAAGGTGATGTAGTGATAGAACAAGGGGTAATGGCTCTAAACTTAGAGGGTGGGTTTAGATGAGCTATTAGGAAGAAATTCTTAACAATGAAGGAGGTAAGATGCTGGAAAGGGTTGCCCAAAAAAACCTGTGGATGCCCTGTCCTGGAAGTGTTCAAGGCCAGGCTGGGTGGGCCTTTGAGCAAACTGGTCTACTGAAAGGTGGTCCTGCTCATGGCAGAGTGCTGGAACCAGGTCATCTTTAAGGCCTCTTTCAACAGAAACCACGCTATGAATCTATAACTAAATATGGTGTAATTTGAAGTATAATAGTAGAAATAAACAATGGAAAAATAAGAGTGGTGAATGATGAAGAGAAAATCTAAGAAGGAGCTGATTCTCCTTCTCAGTCCAGAAAATCTAAGATTAAGTCAGACTAAAATTTCAGACCAGTATTTTGATGAAAAGTGCTGGAGCTCTTTCCATGAATTAACGAGAAGATTATTTTTCTTTAAAATATACAGAGCTAGCTGGACACTAGCTTAACAAGGTAATTATCAAATGAAAGAGAACTGTTGTATTGCTGTGAACCCGCATAAAGACTTTTATAATTACTGAGGTTTTGGCCTATCTTTGTTTTAGAAGACCGTGCATTTTAATATTTGTGTATAAAATATGTTCAGCTACATTGTCTTTCTACCTTTGTCTTTACTACCTTTCCTAGACTACTTTTAAAACAGGAAGGCTATATATGCATTTACCAAGTTTGTTGTGCCAGAAAACTGGGTACACTAATAATTATTTTATGAAAAAGCAAAAGTAAAAGTTTCATAACTGATGGTGAGACTCTAAACAAATAAACCAATGTTTTTAATAATGATTTTTCTTTCCTCAAATGGCTGCATATAATGGCAAGTATGGATATATTAATGAGAGATTTACATGAACACTTGTAAAAATGACTTAAGAATTAGTGGCCTCTGAAAATTTTGCTCTGTGTCCTTTTGACTCATTATTGTGTAGTTAAGGCACAAGAGTACATATCAAAAGCCTGTATTTTTTTTTCAAATACTGTTGACTTGAATATAATTAGTATATTACAACGCTACTTTCTTGCTTCTTCCTTCCTTAATAACTAGACATATAAAACATAATTTCATAAATTAGCAGTGACAAAAATAGTATAACTATGATGGTATAAAGAAGTAGAAGAGTAAGACATAAGCAGTTGAAAAGCTTCCAAAACATAAGAAGTATAATTTTTTTAGTGAGAATGAAAATCATATAGTAATGTGTATTTGAAACACTGTATTGTGCTGTTGTAACACAACTCCCAGCTCTTTTCCTCTCATATTAAAACTGTTCCAAAATTTCATGGTAAAGACTCATGGTTGTGCAATTCCAATAAACCTTACTTTAAAACAGAAGTGACAGAAGGGGAATACTCAGTTGGCAAGACATGCAAACCAGAAAATTGTCACATGCCAATATCATCTCATTAAAGCCTTGCTTAAAAATGAAACCATTTTTAAGCATGAAACCATTTTTTGAAACATGCTCCCTGTAAACAATATCTTTTGTTTGCTGTCTCTACTATTAACTAGCACTTTCAGTAGATACTGAGATATCTTTACACCATCATTCAACTTAAACAGTTTTGAATTACTATCTCATAATACACTATGCAAACAAGCAAAAATAAAATAATGACATTCTTCTCCTTTCTAGTAGGACATCTGAAAGTTGGGTAATGATAAACACTGGTCCTTACTAACTCTCTCAGAGGTGACTTCATTACCTTCTTGTAACAAGATGCACTTGTGGTGGCCCAGTATATGGAAAGCTCTGTTCTGTAGACTGTGCCATGGCTCAGCTCTCACTGACTCCTTCTGCTGAGAAGCTACACTGTCATATCTGTCCTAGCTAATATTCCCCATGGAAATTACCCTCATTTCTATTACTTTTGTGTGCTGCTGATGACCAGTGCACTGATCAGAATGACCAGGTACAGACACCTGTGTTCAGGATAGCAGTAACTTGCCAAAGAGAAGCAGGCATTGATCCTAATTCTAGCAGTTGCAGCAAAAGCCACACCAAAAGCTAATGTTCCATTGCAGTGTGCTCAGATGCCAGGGGTTATTCAAATTGAAGCTGACAGCACAATCTTAATCCTGCTTCCCTGTGCATCTGTATTGCCATAATACAGAGTGTAATTACATGATCACATATATTTGCACAAATGAATTTGATAGTATACAAATTCACTACAATATAGATATATGTGTGCACCTTCCTACAATCAAGAGACATATCAAGGTATATTAATACTTATTTGAAGTCATGCAGTTCACAATTTATCTAGTGACATATTGGTTACATTCTGTTGAAAGTTATTGCTAGGAGCAGCCAAAGTTATATTTATCATATCTGAGCTCTCTACTGTAGAATCACATCATCGGATCCTAAATAGGTCTTTTGTCTTTGTTATTATTAAAGAGAATTGATGGGGGGGAAGAAGCTGCAGAAGAAAGCATTTTGGGATTTAAGACTGGCTTTCAAATTATGCCAAGAGCATGCATGATGACCTTATTCCCTGAGGGTTGTGGTTTCTACAGAGCACTCTAGGACTGTCAGATGGGGGTGATTCCTCGACCCCATGTGGGGGAAGTGGGTCCAAGCAGCAAAACAAGCCACTGCCAAGCCTGGCCACTGGCTCATTCCAAGGGGGGTCAGTGGCAGTGGAGGGGCTGAGACACAGCTGTAGAGCAAGGCTGCAGAGCTCACAAAGACTAAAACAAGTGAAAAGAGTGGGAGATTTTGTGCTGAATAGTCTATCTCCTCCACAGCTCTGAAGCAAAAAAACTCAAGCAGGTGTTTGAGGAAGAGGAATTGTCATCAGACCAGACAAAAGCATTGTCACAGGAACATGACTGGTGCTGAATATGTAGAATAGACTCCTCCAGGACTTGGATGCTTTTCATGGAACGTAAGGGAGAAGAGCAGAGGGTTATTTGGTCTGTGGTATGAGTGATATGAAAAGTAAAATTAAATTAACTTTTCATCCCAGGATGGCACACATGGCACCTGGCAGGGTGCCTAATGAAGTCATTATCACAAAGGAATTCCTGCACCATACCTAAATTCCCACTCATTTTTCAGCTCAGTTAAGGACCACTTTCCTGAAGTCAGTGGCTGAATCACCTCACTTTGGTCCATGATGTGAAGAGGTTTCCAAGCCCACAGACTCAATGCCCTTCATAAGAAAGGAGTCAGATGGACTCCAGAAATGCACTTAATGCATGCCAGCCATTAACAGCCAGGTAGTTCACTAGACTGGGCTGGACCTAGTCTGAAATAAACCTCTGCAAAACATGAGTTGTGTGGAAGTCATGCCCTCAATACTGCAATTCCTCCTGCACTGCACTGCCTGCTGATGTCAGTGTAGCATCCAGCCACCAGCACAAGAGATTATAAACTAAATCAACAAGCTGGCCCTGAGACTACTAAGAGTACAAACTCTACATTTCTGAAGGTGGTTTGAATGTATTGTCCAGACTTTTTCTTTCTGTTTAGTCAAGAACCTTCTCCTTATCATAATACAACTCCCAAGTTGTACATAAATTCACACTACAGGCTGTGCACATTTCAGTAAGCTAAGTTTACCCCTTCTCAGTAAAAGATACCCTCTGTTTCATTTGCATTTTAAAACTACTAACTTTATTCCATTAGTTGTGCATGCATAATGGAGAAAAGAAGAATAATGAACAGAAACAGTCTGGAAAGGAATGATATTCCTTTGTTTTCCGACTTGATGTATCTTTTCTTGGTGCAAGTCCATGTTGTGGCTCAAAATCTCTTTGCCTGGACTTTATTTTTTATTTTTCTCCTTTTTTTTTTTTTTTTTTTTTCAAGACCATGACCTGGAGCATCCCTTTGGATTACAGAATTTGATGCATAGCCAGCCATGCATGTGCAACTGTCCCTAAGAGCCAAGCCTCAGTAAAGCTGGTGTGCCTACAATCTTGAAACAAAAATAGCTGTCAAATCAAAACTAATTTGCCACAAAAGAAAGCACAGATCCACAGTTAGAGAATACCAAACTAGTTGGAGTTCAAAACTGCTTAAAAAACAGGGACTTGATTTTATAAAAGTGTGTTTTTAATCTCTCTAATATAATTAAATAATGGATGAATTGATTTTCCTTAAGGTTAAAGGTGGGAGTAGGGCCGGGGGGGGGGGGGGGGAATAGAGGTAATATCTCCCCTTGAGAGGGGAAAAAGTTTTAAAGACTGCCAGCAACTAAAAAAGGGGAGGGAAACACAAACAATTGTACAGCAGACTGCTGCTATCACATGTGACACGAAAAATATGTTAGTTTAATGTTCTCTGGACCAGGGTTTCATTTTACCTTATTTTAGTGAATTAAATCATGTACTACAAAGGAATTTGGATCTGAATGAAAGGAACAAGATTGATATCAAGATGAAAAGTAATGCTGTATTAATTCAAGTTCAGACATTAAAGACAAAAATAAAATTGAATTACATAGTGTTCTAATATTTCTGGACTAGATAAAATTGTATATAAAAACCTTTATCATAGCCAAATGGAGTTGGGAGTAATGGATTTTTAATAGATAAAATAAAATGGTCAACATCTACTTTCAGGCACCCAGTGAACTGCATCGATGGAGTTGACTCAGAAGCAGCCATTGGACAAACAGCTGTGCACTGGTGCTTCTCTGCACACATTCCTGTACTATATCCAAAATGGTAAGCTAAGATTAGCCCAACTCACAGATAAAAAGCAGATGTTTGAAGTTGAATAGTGTGAAAAAGGTAACACTGATAATGAAGGAGTAGCACTTTCATGACTGTGGAGTCAAGGTGAAGCCTCTTTCGCTGAAGGAACACTTACATGTAGGCAGTTTATTCTGGAGCAGAGCTATGGAAGAGACATCACCCAGACTCTGCATGGGATAGTGCCCTTGAGCAACAAAATTTTCTCAGTCACTAACTGTTGAGTCATATCTCTTGGCTGGGTTGCAGCAAGGAAGCAGCCCTACACAGCATAACCACAAGGTTGCAGGTAATGCCGTGTGCTGTGGCAGTATCTCCTCAGCAGCCCAGAGCTTATACCTGCAATCCTTCTCTTGGTTTCCTCATACAATATAAAACCAAGATACCAACACTATTAATGACCTGAAACAAGATCCTTCAAAGAAGAGCATATCTGGAACAACAGACCTGCGCTAGCACTTTCTCCTGCACAGGCTGAGCTGGACACAAGTGTCCTTCAAGGGGACAGGATATTCCCAACGGTTCAGTAGAAAAGTAGTTCAAACTCCACAAAAACAAAGGAATACCATAAATCTTAATCATTCTGTTCCAAATCCTATACATATACCTATAAACTGTTCTCTCTGATGTAAACTTTTAATAGTATCTATGTATTGAGTTCATTTTTCTTTAAAAATCCTAAGCAAATACTTCACAGAGACCACTTCTATGTGAAAATAAGGAGAGAAGAAACAAGAAATGCAAGGTACTGCTTATACTGCTATCTGCACCAGAATGAACTTAAAATATTATGGTATAAAACCTATATGGATCAGAATAGTGGAACAGCAAAATGTCAGCAACATTTTAAAGGTAATATAATTTGGAGTGCAGAATTCAATATGATAAAGAATGATAGTCACTGTATAATATCTGAGCCTTCCCCACACATAGCAGACTCTAAAAAAAAATCGTGACGGCATTAATTCAAGGAAACTTTCAATACAGAATTGGGAATAGTATCTCAGGGTCCAGAATCAGCTTTTGGGTCTATTTCTACTAATCATGGTGCTGCAGCTGACCCACTTTAAATGTATTTCTATAACAATTCCGTAATTTTTGGTGATGTTGCATGTTGTGTTCTCCTAAGCCATTTAAAAATATTGCACTACAGTAAATACCTAGTGCCTAAAAATAAGGTACATCATGTGGAACAGCTCTACTGCATCAGAGAAATACAATGTAAAAGTCTTAATAAAGTTTTATTTGTACATTAAACACAAGCATGGACATTTTGTGTAATAGAACCTACATCCTACATTAGGATGCATGTTTGTGTATTTGACTGTGTTCTATTTGTGTGTCATACAGGTCTGCAAGATTAGATTTGTGGGTAGAGGAGCAAATATTTTTATTATCTGCACTTAAAAAATATCATCTTGTGCCTACAAACCTTGTTCAGACAGTGTGCTAAAGTCATGAAGTATGCAACACCACTAACTGCACTGGTAAGAGGAAATGCATAATACAGAATTTATAAATTATTATAAAGTCATCATAATATGCATAAACTTCCCAGAACAATGAGGAATTTTGTTCTGGATCACCTATACCTGAGGATTCAAAAAGGGAAGAAAAAAATCTGGCCTTTAGTTTAGTTATCCAATGCTCTATAAAAAGAAATTTGTTTCTAATACCTTCAGGCAGTCCATGTGGTCTGAAGTGTTATAGTTTGTACCAATTGTGGATAAAACTACTATACTTAATTAAATCTCTCTCTTTGTTTTAGAAATGAGACAACAATATGAAAATATCCTCTACCACAAAACTTCCACCACTTATGGTGTTGCTTAGGTAATTCATAAAGTGAGGTGTTTCACTCCCGAAAAAGAAATGAGTATAACAAAAGAAAACAAATGAAAAATGCAGAAAAAAAAATTCTTGACTAATTTCTGCTCAGGGAAACATGAATATTCTAATCCAGTTTTGTTTCTTACAAGAACTCTGTAACTATGCTAGGACATTCTTCTGCAAGAATATAACATGTATTAATTGATCATCTTAAAAATCACTTGATAACATTAAAAGTTGAAGCAATAACCACTGAGTATTTCCAATTTAATGGAAAAACCCCTAAAATGCTGCTAGTATAGGAACACTTTTATTTCTCAATAAAAGAAAATTAATTTAATGTACTGACAACATTTGAAGCCAAACAAAGTTATTCGGCAAACCCTGACAAATTTGTCACAATTGGCATCACACTATACACACAAAATAATTAAGAAATTATTTAACCTTAATTTTAAAATAGTGGAAAATTGGTTAATATTTTGATGTAAAAAGCTATTCATTTCCATTTTTATGCATGGGTTTCCATCATTTTATTGACATCACCTCCTGCAGAAGGAACTGAATGCTACATAATTTGGACCAATTGGGTGAACAAAAGCCAACCACAACAAAGGGATTGCTTGTATTGGGCAGGGAAAAAGCCCATAAATCACTGTGATTCTCTCAGGTTAATTTTGCCTTTATACTTCTGTTTTCTGAATGCACCCAAGACACCTCTACTGTATCCTATGATATTAAGATGTATCCTATGATATTAAGATATCCTATGATATTAAGATTTCTCCCAAAAAGGGCTTATCACTTAATTTGTTTATACAGCAGCAGAACCAATCTGATTGACTGGGGTTTCAGAAATTGCAATTAGAGGCTCCATATAATTGTACAATATTTACATTAGAGGAGTTAGTAGCCCTTATAACATTAGGAGCCCTTTTCCATGTACCACTTCACAGACATAGGGTCTCCCATATTGATTTGTACAACATGCTTAGTTTACAAGCAGAAGAGATCTGGGATCCCCCTTTGTAAGATACCTGGAATCTAACATTATTTGTTAGGATAGTTGAGAAAGAGGCTGATGAAAGAGTCTTCCTTATAAACTTTTCCACAGAGTACCTAAATGATGTTGTGTGTGTACACACAGGCAACACACACACGTTGCATGTGGCCAGCACTTTGCAGTGAAGCCTTCTTTTGTATTTTGAAAGTATTGATAACTCAGAGGTGCAGGAAGCCTAAGCTGGCTAACAAGACTGTGGCTGGCAGAGGTGAAAGTCTCATTCATATCTGCTAATTGCAAATCAGGAACTAGCAGGAATTATTCCTTCAACACCTGTCAGTAATATGGAGAAAAAGAAAAATGTTCTTTATGAAGGAAAATGGTGGAAGTGCATGTGCAAAGACTTGCTCAGCTAGCAGTATTAGAAAAACATTATTTCTACCACTCAAAATTAGAAATACTAAGGTTTTTTTAATCACAAGAAGTTTAGCATCTGAGATGAGTAAGTTGTTCCAGAACTGGTTATGATGGCTGAGACTGTAGAGGGACTGAAAGTTGGCCGCAGCTCTGGGACTGGTGACTTCAGGGAACCAGAGGTGAAGGTCAGACAGACCCCTCCACGAATCTCTCAAAGCACCTCATTTTTATCAGTGGTAAGAGTGACCCCCTCAATTTTTCTTTTTTTTTAATTTTATTTTTTTAAATGCAGTTTAAGGCTTGCATCTCTTCTCCTGCTCATCATGGCTATGGAAACAGACCACATGCCTTTCCTTGATGTGCCCTGTTATTATCTCCCATTTTCCTCTTTCCTTTTTCCCATGCCTTCTTCTGCACACTAACCAACCCAGATTCTTTGATTTTTCTTAATAAGTCTTATTTCAAGACTTTTGCTTTCCCCTGGACACTCTCCAATCATCAGTCACGTGTTCCTGTGCAAATGCCACCCAAAACAGCCATTCAGTACAGCCAAAGAAAAGGCAATCCCAGTCAGTAGGAGAGATACAGCTGGTGTTTCAAAATACTGGATTCACCATAGCTCAACTGATGGGGAGAAAATACAGAAAAGAACTGTGAATGAAAATTAAGAATCTGTTAAAGAGACTTCCTAAGATATCTAAAAGATGCAACTATAATGTGAAAAAGAAAACAACTTTGTCAAAAAAAGTTAGTAGGAAAATGAATGCAGTAATTAGAAGTGGAAAAAAATCTTTACAATTATGATGCCTGTAGAAAATAAAAGCAAAGATAAAAACGAGGGCAATGTTCTGTAAAAACATATTATGAAATATAAAATATTAGAATGAGATGCTGAAGTTGGCAGTGAAAAATCCATATCTGTAAAAACTAGAAAAAATATGACCTTGAAATTTATCAAACCTTAATTTAATTTCGGAACAGAGAAACTTTCAACATCAATATATAAGAAGCTTTTTTGTCCTATTTTTGGAATGAATGCTGATCTTGGGTGAAAAGTGCTTTCTAGTCCATCAGCAACTAAGATGGAGGATCTTAAATAGTATCTATGAGAAGTGAATGTTTTGAAATTAGTAGTTCTAAGGTTTTTTTTTTTTCACATTTCTATGTGGTGTTAATTAATTTAATAAAACATTAATTTAAAAAATAAAAGAGCTACTGAGGGAATTTTAAAAATCCACGACTACTGTGCTGATATTTAAGGGACACTATACAGTCAGAGAACAGCATAACGTAATACACTTGCTTGATATCAATCCAGACAAAATAGTGAAAAAAAATTATACAGGATTTAACTGACAAAGATTGAAGTGAAAGGGATGTAATTAATGCCAGTCAACATGGGTTTATGCAAAATAGCTCTTGTCAAACAAATCTCATTTTATTCTTTGATGAGGTTACAAAAGTTTGGGTGATAAAGGTAAGTGCATGGCTGTGATACACTTAGACACCTGTAAAGCATTCAACTTACTAGTGCATTACTGATATTCTTAGTAAAGTTTATTAATACAAAATATTCATAGAGCATATGTAAAATTGATTGAGAACTCTTTAAAACACCAGTTTTAGGAAGTAATTGTTAATTAGAAATCATTAGCTGGAGAATGGAAGGGCTAGTGGTGATCCAGGCAATTGTGGACCTCTTATATCTGATTTTAATGAAATTTTTACCTATGGTCTGATATTAAATTCAAAAGTATTGCCAAGAATCTTTGAAAATAGCCAGAACTAGAACAGTGGTATATAAAGATGAATATGAAGGAGTCACACAGAATAATCTGTCTCACAAAGCTAGGCCAATTTACCGTGTTGCACCTGATTGCTCAAATGATGTTTAATGACTGTGATTTCTTGGGGAAAAAAAAATAAAGGGAAAAAAGAAATATGATGTTCCTGGAAATAAAACAATCTGTTTCTCTAGGCAAATTTAATTTTCTCTCAAAGAGTTATAGGAGAGAAGCTAGATGACAGTTTTAGAGAAACCTGGGGAGATAACGTAGCATGCTGGCCCCTCAAACCATCTTTTTGAAAATAGTTATGCAAGTGGGTGAGTGTGATGAACTTTCCCTGTTTATTCCCAAACTATGCTTATAAGAAATACCCACTAGATGTAGATTCTCGCCATTAACCCCTGCAAAAGTTTTTCAGTAAAGGGCTATAAAGTTACCTGCATTGCACAGATTGTAAAAACAGGGACAAATTCACAATTAATCTGTTGCAGCTTCCTTGCTGTGTATTAATTGAATAATTTGTAGTAAAACCTAAAGTACACTCACGTAATATATTCTAAAGGCACACAGAAAAACACAGATAAGTGCTTCAAAGTTGATGATTTTGCCACTTGGCCCAAAGTTCACTCTGAAACTATTGCCCAGTAAACCCTTTTCCTTCCTTCCTTCCTTCCTTCCTTCCTTCCTTCCTTCCTTCCTTCCTTCCTTCCTTCCTTCCTTCCTTCCCTCCCTCTTTCTTTCTCTCTCTCTCTCTTTCTTTCCGTTCTTTCTTTCTATCTATCTATCTATCTATCTATCTATCTATCTATCTATCTATCT
>JANPWX010000025.1:5357178-5548210 GCA_024734555.1 Trochalopteron elliotii
TCTATCTATCTATCTATCTATCTATCTATCTATCTATCTATCTATCTATCTATCTATCTATCTATCTATCTGTCTAGAAATGAAGAAAAATCAAACAGGGTTCATGAGCCAAGTGGAGAAAATGAAAAAAAAAGGCATAGAATGCAAAGCATGGTATCGTTACCTTGTACATTCCAAACACAAACTGCAGTAGAAATTATAACAGAAAATACATATTCAGTTATCAGCTACAGATTCAGAGCAACAATAAAACTGAAATCACTATATTTTCATAGGGATAGGGAGAGCAAAGAGCTCAAATTGTTCCTTTTGAAATTTCTACTGTGTAACATTATGCAATGCCATATAAAATTGGGTGATGAAAGCCTATAAAAAGTCCCTGAAATTCTCAATATATTCTACATCTATAAGCTTAAATAAATCCATTTTGAGGACTCCATCATATCTACCACACATGAAATTTTTTTACGGCTACAAATGTAATAGCTCATGCTTTTGCTTCCTCACAGTATTATAGCTCCTCCATGGAGAGAAATCATTTAGTGAACAGAAGAGAAACATAGACAACCTCTTAATTTTCTGTACAGTGGCAACTGCATTCATTATGCATTAAAGTAGCACTTTCCCTGAAAGAGTTAACTTTCTAGCTCCTATTCTCTGCAGTGCTGCATAAACACTGCACATTATTCTTACTGAGCATGCTTCATCTTTCCTGTCTCCACAGTCTTGGGCTGTCAATCACCTGTCAGTCCCTACCACATCAGCACAGTGCGCATCACCAGGCTGTCAGCACAGCAGCTGATGAGACTCTGCTAAGAGCTGTCAATCAAACTTGTTTCTCTTATCTGTTCGGGAAATATTTTGTCTCTGAGAAACAAAGAACCTGGGCAACAATGGATCAGAGTCTAGTATTTACTCTTTTATGGGGATAGAAGCCTCTTAACAGGAAATGAATGCTTTATCCACAACAAGGAAACAAAAATTCTGCTCCATTAGGCATATTTTCTTTTTTCAATTTTGTTTAAATCCTATTTATTTCTTGAACAAACAAATCAGGGCATAATATATTAAAGAAAATTTCTTTTTGCTCTCACTATAGAATGAACTTCATGTGTTTACTTCTTAGTTTCTGTTGACTATAATTCAATGCAGCGTAAGACAAGTAGCATCTCTGTTTTTGGGAATTTTTCCTTGTCTTTAAGCATTGGAATGTGTGAGGCTCCTCTCCATCTCAGGGTAGCCAAAAAGCCAGACTAGAGAAATGCACAATTTACACTTTAGTTAACTTAAAATATATCTTTATTTTCTGCAACGTTTTCATTAAAATTTCAGCATAGAATTCAATAATATGAGTAGGGTTCATGGATAATAGCAGACCAAAATAATAGCTGAGGGGTATAAGCAAGTAGGAGAAAAACATGTTTTCAGTGGCTGTTTGAAAGAGGATAGAATCCTCTTTCTGGAATGCTGTGCCAGGGAGAAAGGATTGCAGAAGGTAAAGTTCTTGTATCTAGAGGAATCAAATACCAAAGAAAGACAAAAAGAGCTGCAAAGATGAGCACAGCAGCTATTTCTGGTCTGACACAGAATCTCTGCATGAAAAAGTTAAGCTGGGCTTTCAAGTCTCATCTGTCCAAGGCAGAGTATCATTCTGCACAGATAGCTAGGTCTAGGTCTAACAAACCCGGCAATCAAATTAATTAACACAGGTGGATCACTGAAATAACAAACCTGTGCCCTTTCCAGGGCATAAATAAGTATCTTTACATGCTGTGCCATGCAGATATAGGGACATTTAAAGCTAGCTCGAGTATCAGTACATAGTGTTGCCTGACATGAAGCAAAGTAAACATAACCCAGTGACTTAAAATCCCCATTTTGAACCGTATCTATTTTTCCCTACAAATGAAAGAAACTCAGAGCTGATAGTTGAGGAGAAACATTGAGAAGAGCAAAGGGAAGAAAACTGCTTTTCTCAGCATAGAGAGGAGTGCTGTAAAACACAGTAATATGAATGGAAGACCTAAATATATTTTGTCCTCTTCATAAAGATTCAGGTTTGGGCCATGAAAGTAAATAAGCAACTTTGTTTTCTGAGACAAAAATAAAAGGTGAGTTCACAAGGCTTACAATCCATTGGACAAAACTGTATATTAAAAGTTAAAAGGGGAGGCAAACAAAAGTAATTTTTTAAAAAATCTTCTACCACTTACACAAACACTGATTTACAGGCCTGTTCTGAAGATTTGGATTGGCTGTGGAGTTGGACTGTTCAGGTGAGAGCAGAGGGCAGAGAGAGCCAGCTGGGAAACAGGCCATATGAAACTCACAGAAAGGAAAAGTTTAAAGCAATCATAGGAAAAAAGCCCCCAAAGGAATTTGGGAACTGCACTCAAGATTAGTTCCCAGCAGCCTCCCACAACATTCTTGAGGGGCTTTGAAGAAGGAACCTGGGGCAAAACAGCATGCTTCTTCATGTCTCTGATGGCTTAACAAAAGTTCTGGATAGCCCCTGAGAAGAAGGAGGGAAATGGACTGGGAATTGCCATAACCCAGAGAAAAATGGGGTCATGGACAGCAAAAAAGTTTTTGTCCTTTCCAAACACGCACACATACAAAGGGGTTTTTTAGAATTTGTTTGTTCCAAAAGAGAATATTTTAGTTCTCAGAAGAGGGAAACCATTGCCCAAAGGAAAAAAAAAAGGTGGTGGCCACAACCAACGTCAGAGATGTAAGCAAAGCTCTCACAGGCTGAAGCAAGTCAAAGGCAGGCAATTTTGACCTGAATGCTAGAGCAAAGGCAAGAGGTCGGCATCTTTCATCACTTTCAACTTTATAAACAACTTCTCAAAGGATGCCTTTTTCTCTTTTCCTGGGTCTTATCTTGGTTCCCTCCATTACTGTCTGTGCTTGCAAGAGTAAGAACAAACAATTTGTCTTTTCTCTTTCCTCTCTGCCAGTTCCAATGTGTTTAATGCCCTCTCCATCCTAAAGAGCATACACACTAGGCAAGGAGGCAGGTGTCTTGCTGGAGACAGCACAGATGAAGAAAAGGGCGCTTTTGTTTCCCCGCTTTCAAAACTCCACGTTTGGTGCTGCAACCATGTGTCATACACACCTAACAGGAGCCACAGCCCCTGGTCAGCAATTTCACCAGCTTGGAAAAGAGGCACTGGGTGTTGTTATGGTTTTTGGGAGATGCCAAGAGCATCCATAAGAGAATAGCAGAGCATGAGCATGGCTTGGGCAAGCAAAACAGAGACCTGTAAGGGGAGCAGACTTCTCTGTTCTGAACTCCTGGACATGGTTTTGGACACAAAGTTCCCAGATAGGAAGAGAGAGCTACTCTTAATATGCAACCTCCACTCTGCAGCCACCACAAGCAATGTCAAAGGTGTCCCTAAGCAGGGACTTGGGCAACACACAGGCCTAAAGAATGCTCTCAAAGCCTTCTCAGAAAGCAGTGGAAGTCTCAAACTGGAACAGCCACAGTCATGCTCTTCAGAGTTTCACTAAGTTGGAATACTGTTCAGGTATACTAATGCTGCAGTTCAGTATTACTTAAATATTAACTAACAAAGGAAAGGAAATATGAATTAACAGCAAAGAGCCTTAAATGTGGAGCTTCAATTCCAGATGCTGAGAATAAACCAAAAGTAACAACAGTTTGTGCAGAGGTCAGAAATTAAAACCAGAGGAAAAATTCTATGTACTAGTCACTTTTAAAGGCATGACTACAGTAACTTGATCTTTCAATCATTCTTACCACCAACAGTGCTAATAATCACAGTATTACCCCATGCCAAACTGCCTCAGTTACAGACAATACAACCATTATCAAGAATTTGTGACAACAGGAGTATTTTACACGTTGACAAATTCTTTCATATGCAGCACCGTTTTCCAGAATCACAACTCCCTCTGATCTAACTGGACATTAATTGCTTTTTTGCTGATGTATCTGTGCCTTCTGGACTGATAACACAACTAGCAAATCTGATATCTGACAAGTTGACTCAACCTAATCAGGACAGATCAGCTGTTACCAACGTTGCTATAGGCTGTAATTTGAGGACCTTTAGAGAGTTATCACTTGCTTTGAAAGGCAAGAAACTGTAATTCTGTCAACACTAATCCCAGAAACGTGCATTCAAAGGGGTTGTTATTTTTTCTCCAGAAGAAGGTAACACTTGTCAAATAAATACCTGAGATAATTGATAATAGGAATTAGAAGTATGTGAGTGATATGCTGACAATCAGTCACTCTCATGAAAGAGAAGAACCTTGCAAGATTCAGAGCATTAAGTAGAGAGCACAATCTGTCACCATGAAGCAGAGGTCACTCTGAATGGAGTCAAACAATTGGCAATGCAGTTTTTCAATGTTTACTTCTCTCTCTATTGCTTGGTGCTAAAGCTGAGTGAATTACTCACTTCAAACAATTTGTTTGATGCATTTTATCCCTTTTTGCTTCTCAGCGTATGCAGGCAATGGATTCCAATGCCGTCAGATTTATTCACTGCTTCACTTATATTCAAGCTTTCATTTAGTGCTTGACTGAGAGTATTCTAGACTTCCACTGCTGCTCAGACAGCATCCAAGGCTGGTCCTTAATGTGTGCAAGCAGCATAAATCCACACAGTTGATGGAATAATAATTATCTACATCAGCAAGGATAGAGATTTTAATTTGCTGGTCTTTTTGATCCCTCTTCAATTTTAGAAGCCCTTCCACCAAAAATACCAATATTTGCTACAAAGTTCTCTTCCAGTGAACAATTTTGCCCACAAAACTCAACACTTGAATTTTTGCAGAAGACAAATTACTAAAGAGCACAATCACAGTCACAAAGCACATTAATTAAAAAAAATTCCAAAGATTATATTTTATTATTTGCTTCAGTCCACTAGGAAATAATTTATTTTCATGTAATAAAACTCAGAGGAATTCCATAAAAAATGGATTCCCAATTCATGGAATTCTTTAATGTAACTTAATAGTCACTGAATATACACAAGTGACTTTGTCGTTGCCAGGGCTGCATCTGTCTTGTACAGATAAACTGCTTTTAGAAACTCATACTCAACATTAGAACAAAAAATACACATTTCTTACTGTATCGCTTTGGTCCATCTTCCAAACAAAATGAAAGTGTTAAGGTTGCATCATCTTCAAAAAATTCAGTTGCAAAGGCATCCCACCAGAGGTTGTCACTATCCTAGGAAGCAACAGATCATTCACTTAACAGGAGGCAAAATGAAAATATGCTCATCTGTTGTAAAAGAAATTCAACAGGATCACACCTAGTTTGGCTTCTTCACCTATGGTTTTGGGGTGCAGATGTCTATATGATATTTCAAACAAATTTTCCTAGATAAAGTTCTAGTTCTAATTTAGGAAAACATCTGAAGTGTTTAATTTACTGTATAAGAAACTGTCTTTCATTTTATTCAACATTTTAAATATGTAAAAACTTTCTTTTCCGTAACTTTTTTTCCCCAAATGTTAGAGACGGTTTTATAAATCAGTTGCAAATAAAGAAATTATGAGTTTTCCCTCCTTTTCTGTGTGTCTCAAATGCTTGGTCCTAGAAATGAAAAATCCCTCAGTACTTAATTCTGTAATGCTACATAACCTCATCATCAGCACAAGATGACAAGAAAGTTATTTAAAAACTAAACATAATGGCCATTCTACTCCATTGTATTTAATATAAATACAATTCTACTTCAGGTTGATTAAATGCCAGCTAGTTACTTAAATGTAATTGTTGTGAGAAATCTTTACTTTTAAGTGTGATACAAGAACTGAAAAAAACATGTTAAGATGACTTCTGCATACTTAAGACTTACAGTAATACACATAACTGGAACATGGCAATTTTTAAAATCGTGAACAATGTAAAACATGTACCAACACAGAACTACTGGTGGTTTCTTGACTTTAAAATTGAACCAGGCTTTGACCTGGATGATCAACAACTGGCACCCAAACCCCAATGTCTAGCACCTGAGCAAGCAGTCCAGCTTGCAGGGGTTTTCACAGAAGTTGGGCAACACAAAACCCAGCAAATGTTTCATTCAAAAGCTATGGATATATTTAATAGCTGGATTAGAATTTTTTAGTTCAGTCTCTTCTGCTCCTTTGAGGCCCCAAGACTTAAATCACTTGTAACACACAAGGTCAGTAACAAAGCTGGAACTGCACTTCTGAAGATGCCCTTGGGTGCACTCCGCAGAGCCACTCTATCCCACTCACAGGACCTTCCTTTCCAGTGTGCAAGGCCAGGTTCACTCAGCACAGTGAGGCCTGAGCTCTTAATGCCTGAGCAATATAGATCTAAGCCAGAAAACACTTGTCTGCTTCACAGGAAAAAAATCCTGAGATAAAATGCCAATTTAAAAGAAAATATGCATCTATCATATTCATTATGTACACATGCAGAGCAATATGGGGATTTTAGTTCTGCTGCTGTATTTCCTGATGATGTTACTTTTGGATTTCACTCCAAAATGTTAAGCAAGGTATACTTCCTGCCTCTCAATTTCACTTTGATTTTTTTGTCAAGCATCCAATAGAGAAATGGTAAGGACAGGTTTTAACAATCTGGTTCCAACCAGAGACCCCAGAGAGACTTCTTGTCTGAGTCAGAGCCTGTAATACACTTTCCCTGCCAAGGCTCATCCCACCTGGCAGTGACAGGACCATACAGCCCTGCCATTCAGTCACACAAAGAGGTATCAAAGCTGTCCCCACATCTCAGAAATCTGCTGTCACAGAGTTGTTGTTCTTTCCTGGTGCAATCCCGGTGAGTGTTCCCATGTGCAAACACTGCTGCGTTGAGTAGCCAAGCAGCCACAACAGTGAGCATGAAATACACAGTGGTAAGCATGAAACATATATATAGGTGTTCAACACACCTCTGCACAGGGCCCTGCACTCAGCTCAGCCTGGGGGGCTGCATTACAAGCCCATACAAGAGTGTATTGTCCAACAAACAGCTATGAGCTCCCACTCTCTGCCATTTGACTAAAGAGAGGCTGCAGTACCATTTAACCTTTTGGACATACTTGTCATAGGGAAGGAAGAGTAAAGGAAGAATTTCAGCAATGCTACACACCACATTTGCAGCTCTTGTTAATGCAGTAGTTGAGTATCACTGGAGCCACTCATGCAGCATGCAATGACATGGGAACAAAAAGGAGAGCATCACATAGCCAGGATGTAACTGCACATGGGAAAGATAGAGAAGAACAGGGAAAGTGCACAGCCTCACCTCAAAACTACATATATCTGCACTCACACTGGCTCCCAAGAAGTCTTGAAAGCAAGGAAAATGTGGAAATGGAATTACAGTGGAGTCCCTCCCCAGTCAGATGAAATATCCAGACTCTCTCACAGTTTGAATACAGTCCAAGGTCTTTATCTTAGGCTTTTGCATATTTTAGGTGAGGAAGAAGGAAAAATAGAAAATGCAACACCCCACCCCCAGAAAGAAAACCCAACCTTAAAATGAGTATATAAATCCTGCCAACCTTGGAAATGCTCTGCTGATGAATTTTCTGCCCCACCCTTGTCACAGGTGGGCCCACATCTCAAAGCCAAATGTGAACAAAACCAAATGAGGTATCCCCAGCCAAACCAAAATAGGTTCCAGTTATTAAAAAAAAAAGAATTATTTTTTTTTTTTTTTTTTTTGCAAAAAGGGGATGGTGAAGGCAAGGCTGCCCTCCGGCATCTTTAACTTATGCTTTGACAGGTTACGGGGGATTTTGCCAGAGTAATTATTTTTCTATTCAACAATAATGAGAAATTACCATGGCAACCTCCTTTCACATAGTGCACTCACATGCTCAAACATTGAAATAATGGCCTAAACATAACAAAAAAAATTAATTCTCTAAAAATATTTTGCATTAAAATAAACTTAAGGAATAGGTCACAGGAGAGAAGAGGGCAGAGACAGCCAGCAAGTTGGGTCAGAAGTGAAGATGCCGTGCTGCTGTGGCCAGGTACCCAAGCTGCAAAACGACTTCTTCCACAACTGTCATTGTTCCCTCTGATCCCCTCCACCCCTGGTATTATTTGTAATTTGAAGCATGGCTCAACTCTGAATAGGGTCTCCCAGTAAATGCAATTGTACTGTTTCAATATTTTTTCCTGACTGATTTCTTTGGTATAAGTAATCAGATTTTAAGTGCAGTGATGTTCTTTTTCCCCCTCCATCTAAGTGTCTCGTATGTTCACTGTATGGGTTCACAAGCTGGGCTCTTCTTTACACCTTACACAGTTATATGTTTAAGAGTCTGCAACCTAAATGAGGCTTCTCCACACGCCTGTGATAAATCTTGCAACTGGAATATGAGGCCAACTGAGACTATGGCATTTTCTCCAAATTCCTTTATTTTTGTTTAATGACTTGGAAGGCAAAATGGGCTGATGTAAAAAGTCAGTACATGAAATCACACTTGAAAGGATGCAGATACCTTGCAGGACAGAACTGGAATTCAAAATGATTTTGATAGATTGGAGAAATGATCTGAAATGAAGATGAAATTCAATAAAGTGAAGTGACAGAAGTACAAAAACAAAATGGGGAATAACTGGCTAAGCAGTACTGTAGAAAATGGTCCAGATCATAAACCAAACATGTCAGCAATCAACTGCTCTGGGAAATAAGGGAAATGTCTTAGATACAATACCCTTCCTCTCCAGCAAACACATCTCTGGAAAGACTTCAACTGGAATAGTCTGTCCACTTCTGGAGTACTGTGGCCAAGTCGAGGCCACGAACTCTTAAAGGAATTAGCTGAGAACCACAGGAATCAATGAGTTTAAAGCCACATGCAAACAACCCAACCAGCCCTAAAAGACTCAAACGAAGAAAGGTAGAAGGATGTGGCTGTGTTTTGTGTAAGACAGAAGAAACTCACAAGGAACATGATGACAGTCCTCATATGAAAAGATTGCTATAAAGAGGAGTGAACACTTGTCCTTGGTGGCTAACACAGATAGAAGAAGTAATAACTGGTTCCATTTGCTGCCATTGCATGTTAAGTGGTTTAATGCCCTGTTACAGATTTCTAGGCTAGTGTCCCCCTTTGCTGAGGGGAAAGAGCTGCAGAGCACGACTGCTGTGTGTCCCTAGGGGAGTGGATAGAGAGATCCTGCTGCCCATGAGCCTCTGGCAGAGCTGCCCCTGTACAGCAGCTCCACAGCTCATGCCCAGTGAGAAGCTGAATTTGGTTTCTCCCTCACATTGCTTTTGGCTGCACATGTGTAACAGGTGTAAATAGTATATTCAAACAGAATTATGGAAACAAATAAATACAATTCTGAATACGCACAGGAAACACATCTGTTCTGAAGTCAGATATTTTTAATAATCACTTTTTAGGGAAAACCTGAATTTTAAACATCAATCTTATCATTGGACAAGGCAAAAATAAAAAGAGAGCGTGCGCTTGGGAGCTTACATTTTTCTTCTGGCATCTGCAACCCTTCCCTATTGACACTTACTATTTTCAGAACTCTATATATCCACATTCCTGTTGGCAACATATACGTGTCTCATATTCTTTTAAGTTAATGTTGCACAAGGAACTGCTGTCTCCCTAAGGAAAGAATGGTATTCCTTCCCTCCTCCTGTTCCCAGCAAATTAAACTACACTTGAGCTTTCAAAATGCAGTTCAAGATAAGATTTTGCCATTAAATACACCTGGAAAAACTCCACAGCCATTACAAATGACAAAACTCACAAGTGTAAAAAAAATCTGACATTGAAGTTTACACTCAAAACATTCAGACAAACCATGAAAAATAAAATGTCCAAATACAAGAAACCAATAATTTTCCCATTAGTTTTAAATTGAACCAATCTTGTGTCTACCCAGCATATTTAAAATTCTGATACAAATTGCACATGAATTAATAGGGATCTATATATCTTAAATTTTGTAGACTTGGAAATTTGAGTACTCATCTGTAGATCTGGCCCTGCAAAGCACAATGGTTTTATAATCTGGAATAGGGGTTTTGTTATTTGTATACATTCAGTATGGACTACAGATACTGAGTACTAGACTGGTTTTCCTGGAAACAGTATGAACAGAGTGAAAGAGTGGAATGCTCATATGTATGTAGGTGGGAAACCCATATATGGCTGGCTGTTATACAAGAAGATGCCCACCTTTCTTGTATTCCCAGTATTCTTGCTAGGAATGTGTAGTACCCTATAGTTAGTAAAAGTACCTGAAAAAGAGGACCAATCTGGTTACTCAGGGCTGTTTTTAAGGACCATTTCCATGACTTTTCCATTTGTTATTCGATCTCATTTATTTTATTTCAAACATAAAGCATATTTTAAACAGTATTAAATATACCTTTAATCTTGCACCTGGTGGTATCGTACAGAATCTCCATCTCCCTTTCCCTGCCAGGAATGCCTGACTCTATTCCTTCCATTTGTTATTTCACACATATTCACAGTTTTAATGGTGTTGCTTTCTTTTATTTCACTTACTAGTGTGGCTAGATTCCATCTCTCAAACAATGTGTAGTAAAACTGGCTGAAAGATTTTAAGACTTGGCTTTGGTCATAAGTAGCTTTCTGTTCCATTATACGCTTGCAACTTCTTGCCAAAACTCTGCTCAATGCCCAAAACATATCAGTCTCTTCAGCTCACTTAATAATTAATTAAACTATTGTTTACATTCCACTTAGGAACTTATCTTCAATTGTACAGTAAAGAAACAACACCAAGTTTCTGTTTTATTGAAAAGCTGGAATATAGTCATGCAACAGATCCCCACAGCAATACTTCCTCAGAGACACTGATTGAGGTGCAAAATGGGGGCAACATCTCTTTTTCTCACATAAATCTAGACCAGGTTTAAAAATCCAAAGGAATTCCAGGGAACAGCCCATAATAGGGAGTTACTCTTATACATTCACTGGAAATGCCTAATATACCAAGGATCCTATTTTTATTATAAATCAGTACACTGTCAGGCAACAGAAAATCAAACATTAATTATTTGATTCCAGATACAAATGGGAGAAGCAAGAAAAAAAAGGAAGAAAAAAAGAGAGAGGCTTTGCAAAAAGCACAAATTGATTTGTGCCATTTTCTTCTTGTACTCTGAACCCAGGCATATGAGAATCAGCATCATTTTAGCAAAAACACTGTGCTGTAATGACACTGGCCATACAACTCAGCTTTGCAGATATACTGCTTTGAGATAATGTCACTTATATGGGACAAATAGCAAGTCCACACTGGGAAATTTTACCAGGGGTTCAGATTAACTGAAACATGCTGACACTGAAATTAGGAAAACAAATATTTTTCTTGTGTTCAGAAGGATGGTTGACCCTTTCCACTAACGTGTGCCCAAATTAGATACCTTTTGTTAAGAGTATTTGTGGGAAATACTCACTAGGCTGGCAAATAGCAAGACCAGTCTACACACAGCTATAAAAGAACAGTTATTCCACTACATCTAAGCCACCCAATTTTTCCATCTACACAGATGCTATATGTGTGACAATTTGGATATCTTTTAGAAATTGTAGTGCTTAAAATTACAGAGATTTTTAACTTAAGTTGTCAGGAAAGGACAAGACAGAGACATACCTGGTTCAGTCTAATAACAGAATCAGAGAAGAATGCCAGGTCTAAAACCTATTATTTGTCAGTCTTTAAATTTTACTGGAGCTTGTGGACAAAAGAGAAATGAATTCTTAAATATCCACTCTGTGCATATTTGACTGTTCACATGAAGCAGACAGGAGATTGCAGTTTAATACTTGCCTGTAAGCAGTACAGAGCAGAAGGAGTTAACTTATGAAATGTGTCATTTCACTGGCTTCTTTAATTTGAATTCATTATTTCCTTTCCTGAAACTTGTGCACAAGAATGGATAGGAGAAAGAAAGGGGGAAAAGAGCAGTGAAGCTGGGCTTAAGACACACTCCAGTGCCAATTCTTACTGCCAATGTGCCATCATCCTTGAGATTTCACAGCAATATTATCATTGGCCAGCAGAAGATGCTCTTTTGTCCTTTTAAAATATATAGGATAAGATTGCACTTGGTCTCTAAGGATAAGACCTATATTCTGGCTGTGAGAACAAAAAGACTGGGCATTAACAATCAAATTGTACAGTTTTTAACAGAAATATACACTTCCATCCACAGCAGAGTATCTGTTAGTACTTGCTATATATATAGTGCATACTAAATCCATATTCAAAATTGTTTTAAATTTGAGCCCTTTTTTCAATAGGCATGAAAATATCTCTAGCTGGCTGGAAACAGTAATAGATTTTCTTACTAGTATTCTCAATCCATGATCATTGCAGAAAATAACAGACCTGAGTTTTGTGTTTATCAAAAATGAACCGCAGTTACATTTCTCTATTCTGCCAGAGAATACTCCACAGCCTCTGCCTTTGAGAATAGTTTATAGAGATGGAATATTAAGTGTGTCTATTATCTACTGTACTACCGTCAGCCATACAAATGTTCTTATTTTATTCTGACATTTTGACCTGGTTTCTTTTTTACCTTGTTTACTTCCATCTCTATGAGTAAATGGAAGCTGCTATGCCATCTATCCGAATGAAAAGGCAATAACTAGTATTGCCATGAGTGAATATAGAGCATCAAATATTATGTGTCACTAGGGCACGGAAAAAAACCTCATATTCCCAGCAATATTAGTAAATTAGTCTCTCTAGGTCTATCTATCCAACTGCACCAACTCCCAAGGCTCTAAAATTTAGTGAACACAAATCCCTTTATCATTCATTACAGTGAAAATAAAATTATTACTGACAGGATCTAAATACTACATTGGAACATGATGAGGACAGTCCTTGACACCTCCATTCCACACTGGACTCTCCCCACCTCTTTGATTACTGAAGTCTCACAAAAGCACCATGTGTATTGGAGACAAGTAAAAAGCTGGGACCTTCAGAGGTCCCTGATTTTGAAGAACTACAGTCTCAACTATCATCTAACAGACTGTACTTTGAGAGATCATAAATGGCTCTTCAGCTGAGTTAAAAAACTTATTCTGCTATGTATTGTTCCTTATTCTTGTGCGAATCTGGTGATCCAGGTAGGAAAGGGAACACAGGTAAGACAAACCATCCTTCCAGTTACATTCTGGAGTCTTGCAGAAGTATCAAATCGTGAAAGGGCTGGGTAATGCAGCTACAAAGAGTTGATTTTATCATAAGAAAAGATTATATGGATTGAAAAGATGTATAGGTGAGGAGATATATATCTCTATATACCCAAAGAAAGCCTGAGAGGGATTATTTACAAGGACATGTAGTGATAGGACAAGGGGAAATGGCTCTAAACTGAAAGACAGCAGGGTTTGATTAGCTATTAGGAAGAAATTCTTTACTGTGAGGGTGCTTAGGCACTGGCACAGCTTGCCCAGAAAAGCTGTGAATGCCCCATCCCTGGCAGTGTTCCAGGCCAGGCTGGCTGGAGCTCTGAGCAATCTGGACTAGTAAAAGGTGCCCCTGCCCATGGCAGGGGATTTGGGAGCAGATGATCTTTAAGGTCCCCTCCAGCCTAGACCATTGCACTCAACTCTAGCACAACTCTACCCTACAGGACTTTGAGGAAACTCTTGCTAAGACTCAGCAAGAGACTTTTAAAATTAATGATATGCTTAAATGTTTTGCTGAGCTGAGATCCACCTGTGCTTTTGCCGGTCTGCAAGTCTAATTATCTCAAAATTATGACTTCCTATTAAGCTTTGCAACCAGGTAAGAGCATATCAAAATTATGGACAGCTCTAACCAAAGAGCTGTTATTTCTTGGGAAGGTACAGGAAGTGGAAAAGATCAAGTATATTGTATGTTCCATCTCCTATTGAGGACAGGTAATCTCATGCACCAAAATTTAATTTAGCAACAACTAGTCAGAAAAAGAGAAAACAATTAAGGAAGAAGTATTGAAGAAACCACTTTTGTTAAAATTTACAACCATATCTACACTTTAAATTATATATTACTGCATTTAATTGTTTCATAATGTAACTGTGGTTCAAGGTGTCCAGGTGTCACCAAAAGAAATTGTAAAAGCACTGTATAATTCCAGACAGTACAGAGAAGTAAACGTATGGCACTATACAGAAATTTTGTCGAGAAGCAATGGTAAAGCACAAATATAAGTTCTTTGTTATGTACAGATAATAGAAAAAAAACCCTCTATATTTTTGCTACAGAAACTGTCCATATTCTTTAAGCAAAAAAACCCACTGTGATAATTAACCAATAATTTCATAAAAGAGTGACCTGCAAATTATGTCCCTTAAAAGTTCATTCACATTTTTTATTCAACCCATATCAGAAGCCCCACTCTTGTGATCATTTTGAAGGATTACTTCTTTAATATAGCAAAACTACATTCCAAGTTAATTCCTGTGTGCATTCTGTACTTACTAGGACTACTAATCACAGTCATTTTTGTCAGCTGCTGATGTCAGTCTGTCCACAAATACTATCTGTGTTAAATGTGTTTCAGAATCTAAATTCTACTTAAGAGAGAGATAAGAAAAAATACAGTTTTGAGGTATTAAGTTATTAAGTCTGTATTTTAGACTCTACTTACTTGTTCAGTTTTCAACACTACAGCACAGTATCATCTGCAGTGGCCATTTGAACCACTAATCAGCTGCAGTTATTAGATGCTCAGGTATTTGAAAATAGTACAGCTACATTTATTGCTTGTAATTTTTAAATATACAAACACATGTGCATTCAGATTTAATCAAACATTAAGGCAGAGATTTTCAAAGCTAATTAAAAGACTTATGCATTCATTTTCCATTAAATTAAGTGGAAATCAGATGTTGGAATATTCTATGCAAGGCTCCAAATCCCAGCATGGAAATGGAACTTGTTACATTTGCTAAATCAAAGCTAGAGGATGACAACAGGGCTGGGATTCATCTCACCCAAAGACAGTTGTCTAAATTCATGTGAGATAAAAAGCCTCATGGAGATCTCTGTCTCTTCACTGTCTGTAGAGGGAGCCTAGAGAATGGTTCCGTCCAGCCATGGAACTTTTTTAGGGCTAAAGTTAGGTAAAATAAATCCTATTCTATATACCCACCCAGAATTTAAAAGTCAGGAAGAAAACTGGTAGAGGCTTTGAGAGCTTAGTAAAGGACAAAAATAAGTGAAAAGCTCGGTGAAACAACTGTATCTACTTTGTCTAGATTTTTACAGTCTTGGCAGGAAAACCTATAAATGATGTTCAAGTTTTTGCTCACAATGCTCAAAGATCTCCAGACTGCCAGGTTCCTGCTGTTTCATATAAAAAGCTCCAAGTGGCAGACAGAAGTTGGAGAACTGGTTAAAGATTTCTGCCAGTATGAAATGCTTTAAACGAAGAAGACATGATTATTTGCCTGGCTTCCTAACTTTACTCCCCAGCTAGCCACAATTGCAAGCCCCATTTTTTATCTCATACTGTATTTGGATACAAAATTCCTGTACAAAATACAATTAAACTAGAGATGGAATTGCTCATATATATCTTCCTACATCCTGGGTAATTTGAAATATAAGGAAATCCTAGGTCAAGACAACAGATATCAAATACTGACATTGCTCATGCCTTATCCTGTGACCGTCAGATCACTCAGTTGCTCCATTTCTGTGGTGTAGCACTACCCTTCTCAAGCACATAACACTCACTACTGGGCATGTACAGCCAAGCCTGATTAACCAAGTAATCAGGAGTTCAGATTGCTTTGACAAAGTGAGGATGGGTTGGACTCCAGACACTTGCACATTCTCGGTGTACACAATGGTTTGCATGTTTTGGTGGTGAGAAGCACAAGGTAGTGCACTTTTCTAACTGACATTTACATTTACAAATTAAAATTCTGATTCAAGTGGAGATGTCTGAATCACCTGCTTGCCATGAAAAACCTACTTAGAACCAAAACTTTTACTGTTATTGCTGCTGTAATATTGTAGAACAGTGTAACAGATCACTGACAAGGCTGTTATGGTTGCTAAATCAAAGGATATACTGTACTGAAAGGCACTGAAAGAAATATAGAGAGAATGCAGCACAGAGGTTGTGATAACGGAGTGGGTCGGTGTGTTTGTTTTAATTATTAACTTTAAATTTTCACTTCAAAAGAAATGGGAGAATTTATGCATGCCAAGATGTGTTCCCTTTCAAAACTCGGTCTTCACTGAGCAAAGTAAGTAAAGCTTTCTTCTAAACGGCATCTCTTATCCTGTCAACCTCATTTAAAGTAAAAAGGCATCAATAGTAATAATAAAATTGCAGCTTGGTGAACAATTCCTTTACAGAAGCCAGCTACTACATACTGTAACAAATTAAAAACTCCAAAACTCTATGCAAGTCCCCAGAGAAATGCTATTTAATAAAGCAAACACTGATATTGAATGTGACAGAATTCCATTTGCTTCAGAATCCCATCCAAGTGAGTTTGGCTGCAGCTGAAGCAATTAGAGAAAGCTGTGATTTAATGATTATGCTAAAACCCTAGACAAACAAAGCTCTCACCTACCAAGTGGCCACTTAGCTGTATCACTACCACTAGAATGTATAAAAATCCTTGTAGGATTTCATTTGCTGTCAGTCAACTAGTAACAACATGAGCAATTATTTACTAAAAATGTCTATTTACTAGCTACCCTACTGCTTAAACATGAAAAATGTATAAATCTAAATTAAACAAAGTAAGCAAAGCCAAATGTGAGCTACATATGTCAAGGAAATCACCCACTAAGGTCACCCTTTTAGCTGAGACCTGATATGATCCAGTTGAAAGCTCATAACAGGTACTATTTTTTTAAAAGTCTTTATGTTGTATATGATAATCTACTGGGGCCTCACCTCTGGGTCTATAAACATTTAATGAAATTTTAAACATCTTTTCATTACAACAGTAGCCTCCTATGAACTACAACCAATTGCTTCAGACCCTGTGGACCTGTTAAATCAGTAAAACTGATTCACTTAAGATTTCTTAGTTTGCCAGAAGTGGTATTTGGCCTTTCCTGTTTTCTAATGCCATCAGAATTTCTCTGTGTAAAGTTGCAGGACATAAAGAAGTATAAAAAAGTGACAATTTGGAAAACTTGTTTATATAAAACTTGTGATTTTGCTTGGAAACTCGGGTCTTTCTTGGTGTGTTCCTGCCAGCCAACAAGCTACATTATGAAAAAATGACTAATGGCCTTTCTGATGTTTCATTTTCACATTAGTCAAAGAGCCAAGTAAATGACACCTTGGACTACTGATGTAGATTTTTACCCTCAGTGCCTGCCAGGTGAAGGCATCTCCTGACAAAGAGCAAGCAAAGCTTTTGAAAAAGCAGCTTCCTTCCTCCCCAACTAAAGAATAGGATCTAGAGATATGGTGCAACTACAGACTAAAAAATCCTACCAGCGTTGATCCAAAATGTTTTAAACCAGAAAGAATATGAATCTGTGTGAAAGCTCAAACACAGAGAAAACCATTTTATGGAAGAAAACAGTTTTTTATAACATGAATAAGTATGGACAAAGTTGCTGCAGAGGAGACTGAAATAACTTTAAGAGCTCATAGAAGTGCACCTATTGAGCAGCTCAGACCTATTTTCAAAACTCTAAATCCTCATATATTACCAGTAAAATATACTGTGGGCATACCGTTGTTTGTTTTGTTACAGTTGTGCATTTCTAACTAAAATATACAATGGTCATGTTCAGAATCTTTAAATTTTTTCTAATTACAATGTGTTCCCCTAGAGTGCCATAAACCCAGAGAATCTACAGTTTCAGAGCTTTCCTTAAAGATTTGTGTTCATAGTACCAAAGAGCCTGAGTCGGCAGCAATAGCCTTGACAAAGCCAAGAAACTACACAGTCCCATTTCTGGGAATGTGTTAACTGCCAGAGGAGCTGTCATCTCAAAGTGAGACAGAAAATCAGAAAAGATTCAGTGCTAATGTCTTCTTAGACTGGAGCACCTTATGTCAAACTCAGCCCAGAATATATGGATCCACATCAAGTAGCTTGTTTTCTACTAGTGCAATGACAACCACTGTGAGATGTTACCATATTTCTTTGCACTGCGTTTTGTAAGAACCTACAAAATTAGTTGTAGCTGGATCGCTCTCTAGGTCCTCAAAGAAATGTATCAAAATAGCACAGATACTCTTTGGAGGGTGCTGGTTTCAGGTGCTGACTGTTCTCAGAATTCTATTCCTCTAAATGAGTTCTTTCTCAATCACTTGAATTTTACACCTGATTTCTGTCTGGCACACTGAACACAAAGTGTGTTCCAGAACAATTTTTTTTTTCTTCTTCTTGCTTTCTTAGTTTTACTTTCTGATTTGTAAAGTTGTTTTCTAAAACAAGATGCACTGATAGACATGCACAGACGCACATTTTTATTGATACTCTCAGCTTCAGTAGTAGTGTCTCCCAGATTAGGTCACCTGCTTCTTAAAATCATGTATCAAGTTATCCCTAGTCTGAGGCATTCTAGAATGAACATTTTTATAACCTCGACATGTGAGATTTGAAAGCTGCAAGAAGCCCATCAGTAACTGCCAGGTCAGCACAGAGCCCACCATATATCTCATGGCATATTAGCAAGGACAAAGAAGTGCACTGAGGATCAAATAGGCTTTGTATTAAGCAAGCAGTTCCTTGTTCAAATTGTAAATGTACTTGTTCAGAAAAGCTCAACATTTGGCAGGAGTCAGGTCTGGACTGAGTTCCTTCTGACTTGATTCAACCCTCTCCAGTACAGCTGACAATCACAGGCCTTCACGTCCTAAAGTCTCAACAGACTTGTAGAACAAGCACAGAATCAAAGCAGCTTCCTTGTCTCTCCCTGCAAATACTCATGCACCTTGATCTGAAGGGACCACAAGCAGGATTACACTGTCAGTACTCTCCTCATTCCTCTGCCAATATTCCAAGCATTACAATCAGTCAAAGAGGTGACACCAAACTGCCCAGGGCACATGGCCTAGAAACTGCAGAGATACTGTTTTCAGCTGTATTACGTAGTATGCAGCAGATGAAAGATCCTATGGGTTGTGAGCTCATACACATTGATATAGATACAGATGATATAGATATAGATAGATATAGATACCAACTGAATCCAGTGGTCAAGAAAACAGAAGTGCAGTATGTTGTACATGATGAGTCTCACAATAAAGAATGTCCTAGGGAGATATCTAACCTATCAGCAGCAGTGCCTTGCAAACATAAAAGGAAACATGCTGTTCCACAATGTTCCTATGATGATAAGCACAGCAGTCAGGGATAATAAATGTCTCCTTAGGAAATGTAGGGTGAAAAGGTGATACAGTATGAAGTAACCATTGCTCTAAGAATTTGCTTCCTACTTGAAAAGATCTTTTTGCACTCCTAGAAAATGTCTACTTGCCAGGTATACTTCATAGATTTAATCAAGTAATCTTTTTTGTACTTCCAAGGTGTCCATGTTTTGGATTTTAAGAGAGAAAAACTCAAAAGTAACTTAAACCCGTGGTAAAATAAAGAGAAACAAGCTACAGTTTTTTTCCACTTTGACTATTACTATAATAAATAGCTCCAGGGAAACTACTATGCATTGTGTTTCATTATAATTTTTTTTTTTCGATCCAGATAATGATCAAAATAATCCTGGATACCTTCCTGATCTACAGGGTCTACCTGAGGTGAGACTCAGCAGTGTCTGTTCTGCATGATGGCTACACACAGAATTGTAGGTCTTTGAAACTGTCAGTCTTTAGTATCTGGTTTCTTGATACAAGCTCAGAATAACGCAGACCTCTATTCTTCTGCTGTAGGCTTTGCACTCTGTAGCTTGTCCTGTCAAAAAACTAACTTGAAATCAAAGTTCTTAGGTCCTCTAGATAGACAATATAGTGTGGGGTTTTTTTAAGAACAAGAGTCTACCCTAATTGTAGGCATGTTTGCAGAGAAAAGTTAGTGTCATGGAATGCATTTAGACATGAGCAATGGAAGAAAGGGAGTTCCAAATTAGTTTCTCCTTCAATAGGATGACATTTCAGTCAGTGGCATGATCCTTCAGAGCCTGGCTCTGACTTGGATAGAAGCACAGAATGGTTTACATATTTTAATTGCGTACATTCATTCTCATGGCCATCAATATCAAATAACTGGGAACTCACTTGGAGGCAGGGTGTTAAACAGAGTAAAAATTTCTCATATGGAGAAGAAACCATGCTCATCATTGATATTCTCTTATCTCATTCAGCTTATTTGATTTGAGCGTTGGTATCAAAAGGAAGTGACCTGAACATATTAAAGATGATGCAAGTTTCAGTATTCCCTGTTGCATATAACTTAAAAATTAACAGTTCATTAATATCCAAACAGATCTGCTTAGGGGAGATCTGACCAGAATTCAACACTAGATTCACAAGCATCTGAGAGTAATGCCTATGTGTTTTTAAAAAGGGCCAGAAGCAGCACGTATTCTACATCATTTCCATTGCCTTCACCTGCAAAAGTGGTATCTCTGCTTCAGCAACTGAATGACTAGATAGAAATTTGTCTTTTAACAAATAATTTGTTAAATTTAATTGTTAAAAAACAATTTGTTTTTTCCCAGTTCTCAAAGGGACTGTATTTTGCACCAATATAAGAAAAAAATCAGCTTATTTTATCTAATTCATTACATACTACCGAATGGTAGGAAGAGAAAGATGGCAGTTCCCTTTTCCTTCATGCTTTTATAGAGAGTCAACAGAGAAGTAATACAAACTGACAGGTTTTTATGACTGACCTCCTGATACCTACTGGTGCATAAACATGTAGTTGTTAGAACTTATCACTAGGGCCAGGGTTATCCCCTCCTGACTAGGAGTCTGCCAAGTCGTAAATAAATAAGCTAAAAATAGAGCTCCAAAATAATGTGTTCTATTTAGTGGATCCTGCCCCTAAAATATCATGTCCCAGAAAATCTCTAAACAGGAAAGCTGACATTTCAGCATTTCTTGTCTTTAGTTGCCAGATGTTGCACAAAGCTTGGTACATAGGGAAGTCATCTCAGTGTCTCTCCTGTGCTGAGTAGTGTCCCTGAGGGGTCCACACTGGGACCAGTACTGTTTAATCTTCATCAGTGACACAGGCAGTGGGGTTAAGTGCACCCACAGTGAGTTTGCAGACAGTGGGAAGCTGAGTGGTGCAGTTGACACATCTGAGGGATGAGATGGAATTCAGAGGAACCTGGACAAACTCTAGAAGTGTGCTGTGGGAGTCTCATGAGGTACAACACAGCCAAATGCATGGTCCTGCATCTGATCCAATGCCCACAATATATGGATTTTGGAGGGCAAAGGAAGAGGAAGAAATGGTTAAATTTCAATGGGCTTGAGATGAATCTCATGGGCTGAATGTCAAGGAGTAGCCAGAAACCTTAAAGTCCAGTTCACACACACCAAGACTGCATTGCAGTCCTGACATCCAGTAAGTTGAGACATTCACATAATTTACTTCTAAAGTGGCAATCCAAGTACAAATTAAAACATTAGGAGGGGTGAGGAAGCATCCCTTCTTACCTTTCCCAGACAAAATTAAGAGGAAAAATAGAGCTCATTTCTGTGCCTGTTTTTTGAGAAGAAAATTTTAGGTCCCTACACTCAGGGATTTAGGAGGGCTGCTTTTTCAGGGTGAATCCCAGCTCTGATAGGATGCTTAGCTTACACGAAAAACCAGAAAATAATCCCCCTTTCGAAAGACCACACCATCAAGACTTTAGTGCTCACCTTGCCAAAGGGCTAGTTTGAACCTGTGCCCTAAGGTGCCTGGCTTCCACATTACGCTTCACATGGAACCAGCCTGTGGTTTTGTTTCATTCTGGGGCAATACACCTAGCTGCGAGATTACCAAATCTTACTTTTTTCAAACTTAACTGGTTTTAGCTAACATCTAGTCCTCTGCACACGAGAAATAATCACCAAATTAAGCAAGAGCTTTTAACTTTATGAGAGAGGAATACGCAAAACATACAATACATCCACTCCTAAGAGAGATTTGTGGATGATCTGAGGACAATTACACTAAAGAAAACCCCACTGACTTTGGAGAATCCCTTCACTTTCTGTGACAGAATCTGTGTGACAGAAATCAGAATTTGGCACTTAGGGCAAATTTGGAACTGACATGGCTCAGAAATGCTTGACAGGTGCTGCCTGTGAGGGGATCTTCCTATTAGTCCCATCCAGGGGAAGAGGAAGAAAACCTCTCTGATGGCTTAGCTCTAAAAGTCTTCTTGCCAGGTACCTGCCATGTGCCTAAAGGCATTAGAAAAACATGGTTACATTTGTTATCATGAGACTAGTTGGCTTTGTTATAATATCTGAAACAAACCCCACATTTTTTAATGGCCTGATTTGTTTTTGTAGAAAGCTGAATCTTGGTATATGAGCTGTCATATCAGATTCTATTTTATTCTTTTATGTTTACAAAGTATTGCCTAAACAGGAACAGCTGGTGTTGATTTACAAACACGAGAGTTGTCTTGAGAGTTTAGGTATTATTTTGCCAACATTTAAGTCTAATCATTTGCAAGCAATTGTTCTCTACCGTAGTGGACAGTGGTTCTTCTGCTGCCTAAAGACAAAGATATTTTCTAATAATACTAATAATGGAATTCTGAATTAGACTTAAAAGAAGGATCTTATGTGCATAGGTCTATCTATTTATCTGTGTATGTGTCTTTGTTCACCCAGAATTTCTTAAGAGAATGCCACAACATTCACTGCTCCAACTTTTCGTATAATTACTGTAGCCTGCTGTAAATAGCCAAGCAAAGGCCTTAGCCTCTATGAAAACCTGCACATTATTTGCATATGTGAGTACCTTGAAGTAAGATGTGGAAATACAACCGGTTTTTGGACTCTTTGTTTAACTGCCTTAACCAGAGGACATTTTCCTCGATTTCATTCATGGTACAGTTGCCAAATTCTGAAATAAATATTCTCCTGACAACAGTCTCTTCCTTTATGTTATCCTGATTTGCTCCCATTACAGAAGCATGCTGTGCACCAAAGAAAGTAGGAATCACATGATCTAATACCATAAGATCAGTTAATTAAGGAATTTACTGTAAGCTAAAAAGATGCCCAATAAAGTTTCAAAGACAAATTGAATTCCTGCATCTCCGAGTGGTGGGATTGAGGGTTTTTTTGTGAAACACGGACAGTTTTTATCCTATTCTAAGTTTTAATAAAGGTAAACCTAAGACTTGGTTAATGAATCATTAAAAGATAGCAAACAAAGGGTAGAAATAACTGGCAAGCTTTTGCAACAGAGGAAAGCTACTCAACCAGCTCCCAAGGACCTGAGATGTTAGGTAGAGTCTTGTAGGACTTTGAAAGAAGACGAATAACAACATGAAAAAATTTACCAGGCATGGAGAGTCACTCTGGCTAGCTGATCTGAATGCAAACAGTGGTGGGAAGCTTAAAATACTAAACAACAATAAAACAGCAGAGGGTATTGATGAATGCAAAGTAATGCATATGAGGGAAAACAATCCTAATTAGATCTAAACCACAATGGACCCTAGCTATTATCATGCGGCACAAAAATCTTTGAACCATTATGGATAATTCCATGAAAATGTTGGTTTAATGATATGTAGTAACAAAAAAGGCCAACCACATGCTTTCAGATCAAGAAAAAGGTCACTGGGGATAGGTACAGTGGAGGTTTGCAAGTCATAAAAGTTCTAGACTTTTTTCTGTGATTAGAGAATGATTATTTAGTCTAAAAATCATCATTGTAATAAATAAATTACAAAAATATCTGAGGACACAATAAAATTAGCTCACAGTTTTAGACCCAGTAAGAGGAAATAACTCTTCATGCAATTCACAAGCTGTAGAATTCATTGCTGCCGGGCTTCAAGTCACAAGCATAAACAAATTTTAAAACATATTAGGTGTGTTAGCAGAGGCAGAATACACTGGCAATTCCTAAATGCGAAAGTTTTAA
This sequence comes from Trochalopteron elliotii, assembly GCA_024734555.1. Lineage (NCBI taxonomy): Eukaryota > Metazoa > Chordata > Aves > Passeriformes > Leiothrichidae > Trochalopteron > Trochalopteron elliotii. The sequence goes on from JANPWX010000025.1 coordinate 5,381,223, forward strand.
ATGCAGATAAATAGGGGGATTCACAGCTATGACTGAGGCTGGAGGCAGTAATTTACCCTGCTGAGTGCAGGGAAGCCCAATTCACCTTCTTGGTGACGGCAGCAAGCACCAGCTTTCAGCCTCTGGTGCCAGATCACCACGTCACTCAGCACTGGCACTGTGGGGGCAAAGCAGAGCACACAGCTCTGAGGCACTCAGACTCAGCAGCTCCTCTAAACCAGGACATGAGACCAGGTCCGAGGGGAATGAGCTGCAAGGACTTGTACAAAGTCCCTCCCTTTTCTCTGGCCTCTCATATGTGACTATCAAGAGGTGCTGTACAGATATAACGAAAATAATAAAAGATAGATTTGCATTTGGCCTTCTGAGTTTCCTAGCATTTCCATGCTTTTTTTGAAAATAGTGGTCCATTAAGATTGATCTTTATTAATTATATCTAAGGTGAAAATTACACTCCTCAACTAACTAATAATGGCAAAGCTCTTAGTTCCTTGGAAAGTGGTTGAAGTGTCTTGTTTATAGCTCTGCAGATCAGAAGAACTTTATTTTTCATCGATCAAGAAGACCTGATTGAATGTACGTGTTTGTTTTTTGAATGTAAACAGAAAGAGTTTCCAGATGAGAGAAAGGCTACCACCAGTTTACAGGATCTGACCATTAACAAATCTGCTGTTTTCAATCCAGAATTCTTGCAGGTCATGTTCACATCAGGGCCTGTGATGTACCTCCATGCATTTGTGACACAGGGACCCTTTCAGAACTTCTCTGTCACTAGCCTAAAGGTAAAGGCAAGCTACGTATCATATGCATCTTCTCCCAATAAAAGCTTCCAAAGGCAATTCCACAATAAACTTCACTGAATTTTACAGAGACAAAATATTTAAATCTTCATGGGTTCACTCTAGCTGGACTAATAGAAGGGTGATTTGGGCTATCCTAAGAAGATGCAGTGGATAACCAGTCTGTGACTTGCATTTGAAACATGAAAAATTATTCTGCAGACTGAATAAATGACACTGGAAAAGAGGTTATAAAGATATTTCTCAGAGGAAACCCCCGGTACTGCCCCACTATTTACAGTTCTGCCTTCCCTATGAACCAGCCAATATACTAGCATTTAAAAATAACCTTGCACTGTGAATTTGCTGTCAAGTAGCTTCATTTTTTTTCATCTGAAAAGAATTTTAAGTTCAAACACTTAGCAGAGCCACTCTCAGCTGGGTTTGATTCCTTTCACCAGAAGAGATTCTGATTCTCAGACTGAGGAGAGAGAATTGAGGCTGTCTGCTCAAAGAAGGTGTCTCTGCTGGACAGGTAATCAGAAATTTTATTTCTTTTTTTGTTGCTTTTTTCCTTCCCCTTTTGAAGCCGATCAAATTTCACACAGAGAATCATGGAGGAACAATAAACATGGAAGCCTAGAATAGCATTTTTGCAGAAACAAGTTTCAGGATAGAATAACACTTTAATTTTTTCCAGGCTTCCCACAGTATTGCTGGCAAGCCTTGAAAGCTGTAGAAGAGAAGCTAACAGATTCCAAATCTCTACCATAGGCCAGATTGTATTTAGCCCTGCATGGGACTGCAAGAAGCGAGCCCAAGGGGAGAGAAAACAAAGAACCTCCTCCTGTGCTGGGGCATAAAACAGCAGGGAAACATGAGCACTGTCTCATGCAAAGATGAATCATGACATCAGTTTCTCCCAAAAAGGGCTAGGAAGGGTTCAGGAGTGACTGGCAGTTGTCCCTCCTTGGCAGTGGCCACCAGAGCTGTTCAAACATGACAAAACATCGTTTCAAAGGACTGCTACGTTTCACCTGCCAAATTTCTTTACAACTCCTGAGAAGACCTCAGCCAAAAAGCACAGACACATCTGTAAAAGTAAGCCCTTCCTCTTTTAAGCTGTGTCCAGCACAGGCCCCAGTATCAGTTGGCTTATGCTAAGATGCCTGAGTCCCAGGAAATAAGAAATTCCCAGGAACAAACATATAATGTGTGGACTGACTACACAGACTAGGCTTCTAAGAGATTTCTGGTGGGTTTTTTTGGTTTTGGGGGTTTTTTCCAAAGTATTTTACATTTATTATCCTAGAAGCTGAGGAAATATTATTTCTAGGAGGAAAAAGTTTCGAGTTTTTAGACCACTAGCATCATATACTTGGAAAGAAGTAAAATATTCTGTCATTCCCTCTGTGCAGGACACAAAATGAGGAATGGGTGGTTTGGTTTTGTCACACAACAGTTGAAGATGAAACCAGAATGTTTCTGCTGCTCCCTCATCTAAAAGACTGGTGTGCTTTTACACCTTATCCTTATTTCAGGTAAACATTTATGCAGCATTGTTAGGACTTCTGAATTCAGTGTCTCTACTAGCAGATTGACAAACTAACTAAAGCAATTGATACGGTCTTTTTACTGAAATATAACCTCTTTTTGACAAAACACTGCCATGTATTTAGCACGTGCTTTATCACTGTTCACATAAAACAACTAAATAATTAAAGCAAAGAAAATAGATTGGAGGGTGGGAATAAAACCATCTTACTGACCACCAAATAAATCCTTGCCTCTGAAACCCTCTCTCTTGCATCTTCCCATTTGTTTTTTGATAGTTCAAACTTCTGACTTTACTCCTAACCCAAATTGTCAACTACATTTGTTTGTTTGATCATTCAAACTTCTGACTTTACTCCTAACCCAAACTGTCAACTACACAGGATAGCTGACAGAATAAGGAAAATAAGGACTAATAAGGAAAAATAATTTCTTGAAGAGACCTCATGGTCATGCAGCAGCACCATTATTTTTTTTTTTTTTTGCACAGATTTCTTCCCCTGCACCTCCTCTGCAGGAAAATCTAATGAAGATGGGTGTAATCAGAAGACATACAAAACTTTTCCCTGCTTTTGAAAACAGCAAACCATTTTCCATGTAATACCTTATCAATCTACTCTTATGAAAAAAGTTTTCTTTTCAATTATACGAGCACAAGATCCCTTTATTTTCAGCAGTATTAAAAATTAAAAGTATTTTTACTATTGGGCTTTTAAATTATAGGGCTCTTTTTTAAAAAAATAAACACATTAAAAATTACTTCATCAGCATCAAATGAAGATATGCACAAGACGATTCAAACAGTAGAAATTATCCTTCTGCAATCATCAACTAAAATTTGCAATTCACTCTCCTAAATGATTTTAATATTTAAAATGGCTGAAACATCAAAACACCATGGTAACACATTTTTATCCTGTACAGCTTAGTTCACAAGTGTTTGACTCTTGCTGATATATTGTGGCTTTAAAACACAGGTGCATAGAGTACATGGTAGCCTGTAACAAAAACACCACGAAGCAATCTTCCTCTCTCAGCTGAATATATGGAGTTTCATTTATATATACCAGCTGTGAATGCAGTAGCATGATCATTTGTTATAGCCAAAGAAATGCCAAAATTCTTTTGTGATATAAAAACCATGCAGCCCTTACAATTTTAAAGTAGTTGTTGACAACCAAACAGTCCAACAACTATTCTTGGTGACACAGAACTCTTGACAGTTTTTAGCTTACATCTCTCAGTAAATACCCCTTTCTTTCCCTTACCCTGGCCCCTGGCATGTTTTATATGAGGATATTTAGTAGACCCCATCAGCTCATAGTACACAAGGCTCAGAATTGGTTGCCTTTACTGAATAGGCTGGGAAAGCTGCCTCAACAAATCTGTTCATGCTTAAGGTCTGGTCACTGCCAAGTGACGTGCTCAAGACAGCTGCCTTTCCATCCTCTGCTGTTAGTTTAACTGCACATTCACAGCAGAAAGGACAAAAGATATACTTTACAACTATGCCAAAATGAGAAGCAAGACTGCTCTTGGGCCCAAAATTCAACCCTGCTGGTGCAGAGCTGGTATCTAATTTTCTCTGGCTCAAGAGATTTGAAACAAAAAAAAAGAATCCTGAATCTCATCAGTCCTCAAGAGTCTGAGAGACTTGAGAAAGCTGAAGCTTACCTAGAGATCTTCCTTCTATTAGTCATAGTAAATACATTTAAACAATAAATACATGTGAACAGAGAAAAAAATAATAAGTAAGATAGTAACAGATGCAAGGTAGACAGTGGGGCAAAAATGATGAAATTGCTGGAGGATTCTATCCTTATGTAAAGACCCAAGGTCAGCTGGAGCTTGGGTTATCTGTTGCCTGAGGCTATTCTACCTTGTTTTTCATTCAGCGATCATTGTTCTTCGGTTGTTTACGTGGATTTTATTCCACCCTTTTCTTCATACTGTCTTCCCTTTCCAGCTTGCAGTCCCTGCGGCACACAACACAAGCCCATCCTGGTTGTGCACCAAGAAATCCAGACTACTCTAATGGGAAAAAGCAGCATTAAAAGTTTTAAGCAAAAAAGGTTTTCTCTTTAAAGAAGAGAAAGAGACAGAGAGAAGGTATTTAATAAATCCTTTGTGAAAAGTGAAAAATTCCCTAATTACTTTTAAGGATGGTTCATGTATCTAACCGGTGGTGGGGATATCCTTTAAATATCTTTATCACCACAAACAACGCAGTTAAACAAAACAGAGTTTTTCCTGTATTTTAATGACATTTAATACATTACATTTATCCATACTTAGAGATTCATCAGAGGGAACATGATAAAGGAGAAATGATGGAGGGGAGGAAAATAAAGGGGAGAAAGAAAGGCAGATAACAAGATGTTCATTATATCATACACATAGCAGAATAACTGAGATTTTAGAGTGGAGGTTTTAGGTAAGATTTTTACAGTGAAATATGTATAGAGTTGGGCAGAGAAAGACCAAGAGACTTGGATCTCCATCATGACTGTTACTTATCTTTTGCATCACTTAAAACCATTGCAACATAAGCCAAAGCTTCCTTATTCCTTCTGTTAGGGTCGGTATCTGTAGAAAACGTTACAGGAAGCACATTCAGTACCTTGAACTTTCACTGGAAAAATTATACTAAGGGGCAGAACAGAACCCTGCCATTAACAGTGCCAGCTCCCGTTGACTGAAGAGGGAATTGGATTTGCTTCTATCAAAGCTGGCTTTGGCAGAGGTAGTCCCATAAAGTCATGTATTAGGCTTCCTTATCTTTTCCTCTGTGTGGAATTTGAGATGATTTTTAAGCTGCTGCATGATTTACATGCACCTGAATGAAAGATACAGAACTAATTTAATATTTTGCCTACCTTGGAATTCAAATTTTTAATTTTTTGTGCAAGAAAGGGGAAATACATTTAAATTAAAAAGAGTAACAATTAGTGTCATTAATGTAGCCATTATTTTCTGTTTAAATTTTGATTAAGCTATATTTCTGTATTTTAAGGACATTTCTTTTTTTTTGTTTTACATTGGTTTCAAAAGTTTTTACAACCTCCAGGACAATTAGAACCTTCTGATGAAATAAGTAATCTATAAAACTTCAGGATAAAACTGCTGCATACATTTGGAGGACAGTATGCATAGAAGGAATCCCTGTAAAAATCTAAATAATCTGCTACTTAGACATGAAAGATAACCACCACTGAAAACTTAAGGAGCCTAGACTTTTAAAAGGTTGCTTGAGACTTTAAATCAGATAGGATCAGTTCAAAGTTCCTCAAACACTTCTAAAGAAGAACCTACTAAAAATGGTTCTACTCCGCCTAAATTGTACACTTTCCATTATAAATGTATGTGTTGAACCTATTTTTATAATGCAATAAAGTTTGTATAGCAGAATAAGTACACAGCACAGCCTTTGGCGATGGCTCTTGTGTTGTAGAAAATAATTCAGTGAAACAGAAACATCTGGAAATTTTTTATCAGCAGAAGAAACTTCATTTTCTTTGAGAAAAAAAAAAAGCACCTAACATGGTCTGTGTGCACATAAAGTTCATTCACCTTCCAAAACAAAACAAAACAAAAATTCAGTAAAAGCTTTGAAAAGCACTTTCCAAACAGTGAACCTCATCAGAAATGGTGGTATGTCCCTTACATGGGATTTAAAAAATTCGTAGTGTGAATAGCATTAATCAAGGTCACTATTTGATTCAAGATCTGTCCCTACACTGTGTCAATTGTACAGCTTTGGGAAAAGATCTTTAAACCTCTGTAGGAAAGACTACATGGAAATAGCTGATAAACTGGTATTGATTTTCACATATCACCCTTGTCAAAAGGATTTATTGATGTGTCAATGCATGTTGTGGCAAGGATCATAGCAGGATATCTTTAAAGGATTTATGGTGAATCTACAGGCTTTAACACACTCTGTGGTAAATAACTAACAAGTACTGTGTATATTGATTCTTGTCGTGTGGTCAATGGAATCTTTAGCCCACTAATTGTTCGTATTGACAAAAGGTTCATGATCTAAATGAGCAACAGAACATCACTCCTAACCAAGATTGCTCCAAAGATGCTTTTCTTCACCATTCAGCCCCACCAGGAACAATGCTTAAACACGGAAGTATTTATCAGGACTCCCCTCACTAACTTAACTGGAGCCTGGTTGGTGTTTAGATCCCTGTTCTCCCCCCTGCAGTGGTTCCATGCACCTTTAAGCATCTTTAACTCAATTTAAAAGCTGCAGGACAATTAACTGTGGTTACAACTCTATTCCTCATTAGGACTTCTAATTGGGCATCTTAGTCCAAATTCAGACACTTGGATTCAGAACTATTAGTGGTTTATTATTTTCAGCATTTTAAAAATTTAATATCGAAACATATGTGGGTACAAAGATCAGACAACGGTTTGATATTTGCAAAGAATTTTCTGAGAAAAGTATTATTTTTGTGTTTGTATAGGTGTGTGTTCATTCTTGGCAGCTCAATGTCTCAGATGAGACTTCTAATTTTATTATCTACAAATAAAGAAATAAACAATTAAATAGTTGTAAAAAGATTTATCAAATTTACTGCTAGTGTAAAATCAATACCCAGAACTAATATAGCTGGTAAAATAATTATTAGTTAAACAACAAGTAAAATTTCCATTCAGACTTAAGCAGAACTAGGTAAGTATAGCATGTGTATACAGAGCACTATCAATTCATTCCATTAGCCTTGTGTCTTCCACTGAGTAATAAATACAGATTACAATGGTTTTGAATGTCTGTCCAATCAGCCTGTCTCTCACAAAAAAAAATACAGTCATAAAAAACCCAACACTCCAAGAAAAAAACAAACAAAAAAAAGTAGGCAAGCACTAAAGCTTGGTTTCTAAAGACCTGAAAACTGGTTTGTACCCTTCTTTCTCCTCAATCGCTTGAAAAAAATACATTAAGATTATCAGAGTCAGATTCATTTGTGCCAAAGACAGAAGAATAAATTAAAAACTGAAGATTCCGAAGAGCAAAAGCAGATTTTTTCTTCTACAAACCAATCTGTAGGATTCAAGACAGAGATGGGATTTCAAACTTAAGTTTAAATACTGATAGACCGTATTGAAATTTAACATTACCTTCTTTGTTTGTTAATTATTATTATTTATTTGAAGTTTTAATTGCCTTTGTGTCTTTCCACAGCAATGTTTGCAAGCTCATTTAAAAATGTTTTTGCCTGAGCTGTGCAGATTATTATTGCCTTAAGTTTGCTTTGCTTTCCTAAAAGGGCAATTTGTGGCTTGTGAGGAGCAAGTTTGTGGTAAAACAGATGGACTCGGTGTCTAGCCTACTTTAAGGAGGATTGGCTTGAGATGTTACTTCTCTTCACATCACATCTATACTAGCCACTCATCAGCTTGATATCTACAGAAAAACCCAACACTTCCTAAGTAAATATTTACCAGTTCAAAACATGCAGCCAACCTGATATCCATGCATACATCAAACGCATGGGCAGAGAAAATATTTCTAGCAGATTGCAACAAATGCTAAATCAAGTAATTTGTAGTAAAATGCCTGAAAGTTAAATCTATAAATGTATTTACTATTTGTGTAGTCTTGAGAACTTGAGCCAGTCTATGCTACTGAACTCCCTTGGACTTTTTATTCCCATTAACTTTTAGGTTAAATGATGTGATTGAAAAATACAGTTTACTGAATCCACAACAAGTCAGGGAAAATGCGCTCATACATTTTATCTTGACTGAATTAAAAATTTCAATAAACTTTCTGATCCTGATTAATAACCTGGGGTATGTGTTTATGTATATGCCTAAGTGCCATTTACTTCAGCAGATATTAACAGCTCTGGTGTACAGGGATCTTTCCCTTAAACAGAATCTTCATTATGGGGTAGCTACTGGCCTCATTTCCTTTTCTTATGAGTTCTTACCATTATATTATAAAATTATCGTTTTGCCACATTCAGGTCATATTCAGCTCTTAGAAGCAGTGGATATGAATATAACATACAACCTGAATACCCTATATCTAGAGTAACAACATCAGCAAAAGGGCAAAAAAGGAAGTTCTTAAATCATTTCAGCATTTATTAATCCAAGGTCTCATTACAAAAAAAAGCTACCTTTTCAATCATACACACTAATGTACCAAGCAATGATTTAGTTATGAATAAATAAATTTTATCCTTTTCGGTCAAATTATATTCTTTAATTCACATAGTACCTTCATTAAGATCCAGAAATCCTTCTTACATCATAATACATAACTAAAATACAAAGTTTATTAATAAAGTATACTATAAAGAGTAATATAACCAATATGTCCTGGTTTACAGGGTTAGAAGGTATGACTAATTATTGGTATTGTTTTTTAAAACCTCCTGATGAGATTAATAATAAAATACTACATGAGACTTCACCATCTACTGCTCAATTCAATATTTAGCTGGCAATTTAGCTTCATCTGAATATAATTTTCAGCAGCTCCTTAGACAGCCAAATGTTACAACTAGGCAATGCAAGCATCCATTGCAGACAGTAGTGTGCATGCTTTGCAAGAAGCAGGAAAGGGACTAGTTAAAAGTGCTGAAAAGGCAGCACAGAGTAGAGAGATAAGTATCCTGCATCTAAGATGTGGAATTCAAGCATGTAGAATACAGTAAAAAAAGACCAGTTTTTTTAAGTTATTTGACAGGCAGAAGGGTAGTTGGAAAAGTCAGAATGATGTACGACCTTTTGCTGGGATTTCTGCAATTATATCATAGCTGTGTACAGTCCCCCACAAACGCCCCCATATTTTCTCAAAAGCACAAGCAAAATAACCAGGAAGTTGCAATAAATTATACTTAAAAGCAATGCAAAAGAAAAGGTTCTAATTAAGAAACTTTGGGAGGCATTTTGATACCCAGATTCTCAGTTAATTTTGATAATTCACTCTTTGAAGAAGTCTTCTTCTTCTTCATCTTATTCCACTCCATCAGAGCAACATTGAGTCCTATGGCACAGGATACCAACGGGGTGGCTAAAAGGTGAAGATTAGTTAAATAATGCTCATCAAGGGGAAAGAGGTTTGGAAAACAGGTTTATACCTGGTAGATAACTAACATGCCTGCTTCACTCCAGGCCAGAGCCATCACAGCCAAAAGCAACATAGGAAGGATGGGTTATCCATCCCTCTTACACTTCTCCAATTTCATTAATATTTTGTCAATTTTAATATGTACAGTTGTAGAATATTTTAAAGAACAAGAAAGGGACTGAAATGAGAGTATTGTAATATAATGCAGTTGGCAATGATGCATATGGTGTTTGCTGGGGACATTGCCTGGGCTGATGACAGAGAAGACACTGAAGCTCCACCATGAGATATTTCATTTTTTCAGTAACTATCATCACTGTCACTAAAAGCTGATCTGCAAGTGTCTCCTGTGTCCAATTATCACTACCCATTTTGGTAAATGACAAGCTATCAGGACAAATCTGTCTTCCAGACTCCTTCTGGGTATTTAAACATAGCACATTTCCCTGTTACAAGCTAAATCTGTGGGCATAAGCACTATAAATGCAGTTTACCAAATTTATGGCAAGACTGCCTTTCTTCTTTTGAAGAAACCAAAAACCTTTCTATGGTTTGAGTACAGTTTCTCTCTTTTCTTTTTTTAATATAGAGATGGTTTGATCCTTTCTACACCGCATCAGGTCAGAGAATGAAAGCAGGACTTCAGAGGAAACAGGTAAACCAATCCACTTTCAAAGTGACTGTAATTTGCAGCAATAAATAGTTTTCTAATAAATATGCATTTCTACCTAAATATTCGTTTTCCCTGCAAATCAGCCCAACGTCATAACCCAGGCTCTTCAAACTACACTGTGTGCCACTCTGTGCTGGCACAACTTGGGCTCAGCTTCAGACTTGTTTATTTGGGCAGGACTGTGAGCTATTTCTTAGGTCTGATAGAAGAAAAACAACAGGTTTCCCAAAGAATTCCCAGACCTGGATGTTTTCGCCTGGGAATGCTGTATCCACTGGACAGAGGGGCTTTTCCTCTACCATACGAGAGACTTTCACTCTTCACCCACTACTATTCCTACACAGGAGAAGAGGGAAATAGTAATATGAGATTTACCTCCTTAAAGGCTTCCCTGCTGATGACAAATGTCTGTTTTTAAACATTCCCAATGTTACAAACTTAACTGTAATCTGCAATGCATTCATAATTAGAGGTGCGCCCTTAAAGATGTGTGGAATTCAAGTGTGCGATTCATCTTACTCCAGCCAGTGGAACACACTGCCCTGAGATGGCTGCCAAGAGTTGTAAGGCTGGTTCCAGGAGCACTCTCACTGTTGCCTCCTGCAGTGGCCATGCTGGGGGAGAGATGGGGCAAAGGAAGGAATTTCTATACAAGCCTGACTGTTCTCAGTGTCTTGGTTACATTCTCCCATGTCATGCAACCAACAGTGCACAGAAGACAAGCAGCATCCTAGAAAGAGTCCCCATCTGTGTCCTCAGGCAAGCCTTCTCTGTGAACAGCTAGGCAGGCTTCTTAGCTACCTTCTCAGGCTCCTCAAAACCAGCAACTGAGACTTCACACTTAGACTTCAGTCACATGTTGGCTGTGTCAGTACAGTCGAGAGACTCCAGTCAAAGGCACAGCTCTAGGCAGCATTATGACAAGGAAAAGCTGTAAACTAAGCTACCAAAAGTACTCAGGAGGCCATAGAATATCCCCCAAAGGTCATAAAAGTAGTTGAAAACCTTTAATCCCCAGAACCTCTGGGATACCAAGTTCTGTGCCATTCCTGCTTAGCTATCCAAGCAGATTGCAGTGTTTATTTTTCTTGAAGTACACTTCCAACTGTTTTCAACTTGAAAATATTTTCCAAAACCCTCTGGCCCTGCCAGGAGCAAACGTTTTGGTTCCTGTCAGGATTGGGGCTCAGTGCTCAGCTCCTCTCACTTTCTGGTACTTCCCCCGTGAAATGGGGAGTTACTGCTTCTTCCCAGCCCTGTTAACCTTGTTTATTTAGATGGAAAACTTGTTGGGAGAGAAACTGTCTCTCACCATATGTATGTAGACTACTCCAAACAATAAGGCCTTTGCCTCTCCAGGCACTATCAGCATTTAAGTAAGTAAGCCAAGTGATGATAATTCTTAGAGAAAAATGCAGGAAAAATAACCTAAAAATCACCAGAATTGACATAAAACTCTCCAGCAGATGGGGGCCTAGCACTCCCTGAGGGCCCTGCTTATGCGAAGACCAGTTACTTGTAAACATTTATAAATTCTGGCAAATATGTACAGACTTCCACAGAAGCAATTGCATTCCCCTTCTCTTGCATCAGAGGCAGCTGGTGCTGTCTGAAATACACCCCATCTTTACACCATAACTACTTACACGTATCTTTACATACTCTGTAAAGTGAGTTCTTGTATGTGCTTAAGTGCTGAGGGCAAGGAAAAACTCCCATGAAAAGATGGCTATAAGAATCAGTATTTTTGATTGAAGCATCACCCATGCAAGACACACAAAGCAAAGCTATTTGTGTTACTCAAGCCACATTAGATCTCCCAGCCAAGTTAAGTTGTTACACTGTTCATTTACAGGTAGGGGCATTTTATACAAAAGTTTGCTTGAAAAAATAATGAAAATCTGTTTTCCAAAATACAAAATGACAAGTTATAATGTCCCACTCAAGTGTTTTAAGTCATAAGTCATTTATATTTATAAAATATAATGTTTATTGAATACTGTAATGTACTAAGAAAAGTCAGACTCAAATTATCAGACTGCAATAAAATCAAATAGCAAATATAACCCTGTCATGGTGCAAAACTAAAATGTTATAGTAAGATAAATATTAAAATTATCTTTATTAAAAGCAACGATCCCTAAACAAAATCAGTACTTTAATTCGTATAGAACAACTATATTAGCAAAAAGGACACCCAACAGGATCACAGTTGCAATACTCAAAAGCCAGAGAAATCCAACTGGAATGAGACACCTGGCTCCCATCTGCTGCTCTGAATGGCTCCTGACCTGACAGAAACCTGTGGCAATGAGGTTTTCATTAGGGAACAAGCACTGAGTAACTACCTGAATAAATATGACGTACCTGTAACGGTATATTTCTAGAGAACACAGATAGAAAGAATACACTGAATGCAGATGCTGCACAAAAGTCACCACACAGTCTGAGAATGAAAACTCTGCCTTCATATATTTGGGAATATGCATTAAGAGGACAGTGGATAAAAGCAACCAAGTATTTACCTTATGCTGCCTAATTGTGTCTGTCTGTCTATCTGCAGGATTTGACTCCCTGTCCCATGGCTCCCAGAAAAGCCCTCAGCAGTTTCTAGGGCTGCATCACTGAAGCTGGACTGGCAGCTCCTCAGGTGCAGAGCTGCTCTCAGGATTGATCACCTCCCAATCAAGCACACCAGCAGCTCAGCCCTTTCTGACACAGTTAAAAACAAACCTTCCAGCACCCTTCTGATTTTGTACATTCACCAGCCCCTGCGCAGCTCACAACAATCCATCAGAACAACAGGTTGTTATTTCCATGTTTGCATTCCCAGTCCTTGCAGGGCACTGAAGGCTGATGAAGATTTCCCAAACCATCAACTGTGATCTGAAGAGAAGCACCTTGATTAGAGAGGCACTGAAGAGCAGCTACAGAGTCATACAACTCTGTCACTCTAAAGAGTGAGGCCTGATGGCTGTTATCTCTTTTCCCACCAAGATGAAGAGGAAGCTCACTTGGTGTTTCTAAAGTACAGTTTTGCTTAATTATGCTGTCTGATCACTTTAAAGCCCTATTTGCACACAAACATTGTACAAATTAACTGTAGGAGAACAAGCTAACTGATAAGGGTGACTATGCAGATGGGTTTGAATTCCTTTCAAGACAGAAGTTATTTATAGCTGTTTTGAAACATTTGAAGCATCTGAAGCTGCACTGTATCCTTGTCTCATGTCTGGATCTAACCTGGATAGTCCCGATTTCAGCCTATGCATGAAACTCAACTGCATCTCAGACTGCTCAGAGAACAGCCAAGCTGTTCCAGAGCAAAAACAGCCCCCTCAAACCCAGGGAGAGCACATAGTGCTGTCCTGCTTTGTGTCCAGATCAGTCTGGTGGGACCTCCCTAGCGAAAAGTAGCCAATGCAGCTGTAAAGGTGGTGTGCTAAAATTTGCATGCAACTCTTGGGTGTTAACCTTGCCGAGGTAATGAGCTGACTGAGAGGAAAGGCAGCAGCAGGGGATGAGGAAGAGGAGGCACACAACCACGGCCTCCAAGGTACTGTTGGTACCAGGGGCTGTTGCTTTCCTGAAAAAGATGAAGCACATGAAAAATTAAGGTAAGAGTGGGAAAGCCTGGGGGAGAGCACAGGTAAGAAGAACAGTGTAAGAAGCAAGGGAACAGCCATGAAGGCAGGACTAGCCAGAGGAGGGAACACTGCCAGGAATCATGTTGATTACTTATTTTTAAGCAGTCCATGGTTCACAGTTACAAGCTGTGCTTCTACAGACAGGCAGTGATGGCTATTGGAAAGTTTGTAGTCCAGATATGCAGAAAGCAGAATCCTTGAATGGATTAATGTATAACTTACGAAATTTGTTTTCTGTGTAATAGCTCTCTCCTGCATGCTAAAATCTATTTCTTCTAATGCAAGTGATTCCTAGTTTGCTCTCTGGGCTACAGAGATGGTCTGCTCAGGGTCCAGAGAAGCTCGCTCTCTCCCTTCCCCCCACCTTCACTCTTATTCCAGCTCAAGTCAGTGTAAGAGATTTTACAAAAAGAGGCAGTTATAAAGGAGTCAATATCACATTACATTTACATTTTAAGGAGTTTTAGGAGAGGTATACAAGAGTATTGTTCATCTCAGCTTGTTCTATTTAGGGAGGCTTAGAATAACATTGCAAATGACATGTCTACTCCGATAAAACACTAGAGGGCTTGGATGCCATCTCGCACTTCGGCAGAACAGTAAATACAAAGAGCCTTACTATGGGAATATGAATATTCACTAGCAACGGAGAGAGGTGAATTGTTATGCAAGTGGCAATATCTACTGCATACACTGAAATTCCTCTTGCTTCACTCTACTGCACAATGTTCCTCTGCTTTTAGATGGATGTATCTGAATATACTTTGTGCCGTTAGCATTTTTGTAAAATCTGACATGAACTAGTTTAGTTTTAAAAAAACCCAAACAACTGAATACAACATTATTTGTAACACATTACATTAATCAGCTTGTTATAAACAGCTCAGGGAAGACATGTTTTTCTACAAGCTTAAATATTTTTCTCTGCAGAAAGTATATAGATGAGTTAAATACAAATAGGAAAGCTTAGTGTGGTGTAAAGTCTCACATTAGAACTCCAAGTGATGTAATTTTAAACTGGCCTAATACTATCTTAAGTCTGATTATTTGAAAATCTCCATCATAATATTTGTTAAAGTATCTTATAATACTAAAGATCAGAAAATGGGGTTAGAAATTCTCTGAAATGTGTAAAGGAGGTCCAAGGTCCATATCCATCGTCAGCTTTGATACTCAGCACAGCTACTACCAAGCGTCCAGGAAAAATTTCAATAAAATAGCAGTAAAACCCTCTAGTAGATCTTCTGGAAAAGTCTCCACAAAAGACATTACTTCACCACTTGGACATAGTAGGAAAGCCAAGTTTGAAGTCAGCCTATAACCATTGGATGGACTTTACAAACAAATAAACCACTGAGAATGGGCTAATGGAAGAGAATAATCTGGACAGAGGAAGTAATGCAGAAAAAAACCCCAACCCATTACTAAAACACATTATATTATTAACTGTTACCACATAGTATGACAAGGCAAATAAGGAATAATTTAACTGAAGCATTTAGCCATTTCTCCTGCTTGCAACTGTCTGCAAATAGGCTTCTATTATTATTATTACTCTTACTCTTCAGAGTTGCTCAATGAAGAGTGTATTGAACACATCTCAGCATATAATGTTTGCAGCTGTTCACAGGGCATATTCCTTAGATAATTCGTTAGATGCAGTTCAACATTTGCACTGTAGAACAGTCTGTGTAAAGCACAGAATAAAGTTTATGTTCCCTGACTAACTAATATAAGCTTATAAACAATTTTTACCTGCAACCCATTGCAAAAATAATTTTGTTTAATCTCGGCTCTATCTTAAACAACAGAATTTTGCAAACGTTTGCTTCAGCAATTCCTTGGCAACAGAATTTTTCATTGAAAATCATCACAATGTCTACAGTTGAAAAAAAAAAAAAGCCTGCAGGTGCATTGTGATGGACTTTGGTCTCTTTACATTTAAATTTGGAATAAAGATAAGCCTCAAGTAAAGGCTTCAAGTGTCTTTTTGTTGTGTTAAGAGACAGCAAGGAAAAACACTTGCATAAGTGAATCGAGCCCCAAAAGCCACTTATGTGCCATGTTCTGCACATGGCAGCAAAGCATTCAGAAGTGAGGCAGATAATATTCTAAAGAGATGCATTATAATAGTTCTCAATTTAAATTTCTCAAGACCTCCATTACAGCAATAAAGCTTACCCCAGTAATTTTACCCTTCTGAATAGGCTGAACATTAACTAAATCAGAATAAAACCAGTGTGTGAAGCTTAGAAAATAATAAAAAAAAAAGCTAAACCAAAGCTTCTATGAAGGAATAACTTCCAGTAACAAACACAACTTTTCTGTTATTCTTTCCTGAAACTATGACTCAGATACAGGGAAAATTAATGTTTGAAGTTTAATTAGTTAAATTGCTGTGGTTTTCACCTGTTGCTTCATTATGATTGGTACCACAGTCACTACAAAGCAAGTGTCATTTGACTGAAAGGTACTGCAGTATGCTGAGATATATAAATACAGAATACTTAAATTTGATTAGCTGTTCATTAATTCATTTTATCTGATGCTTTTAATACTGGATAATTGTCTTTCTTAAAACTTCCAGCCTGTTTTTACTGATCTATTGCTGTTTCAATGAAAAATGCAAATGTTGATTTTAAACATAAATTCTGAATTAGAGAATGATATTGAAAGGAAAATATCACAACAATGCCACTCTTTGTCACAGCCCATGGATAATCAGTGGAGGATAGGAAAGTCTTTATTTGTCTTTGGTATTTGGTCCTCTGTAGACCTTATTCATATGCCACAATCCCTGACATCAACCCATTCAGATCTTGGCCACACCTGTTATATGGGTAAGTATATGTTTTTAAGATATCTGGATGTGAAGAAAGAAAGATTCTATCCTGTAAGGTATCATGACCTAGTTCCACTAAATTGCTTAGAAGCTGATAGGAAAATTCAGGGAATAGAATTTGAAAGTGTTCTCAAAATACTCCTGAATTCCTCAGTTACCTTTTGCAGCATTTATGTCAACCAAGCTCCTTTGGTGCAGTCATCTGCATGTGGGCTGCTTTTCTGAATTCCTTGTATTTTGAGAGAAAGAGATGCTCTGAAGTGCAATTCATTGTGTCTATTTAAATTGTCCACATTGGAAGGAGAGTTGTTTTCTATGCAAACATGTTTCTCTCCAGTGATTATACATGGAGTCTAGAAAAGTGACTCAGAGGTCATCATCCACATTAGTTAGGTGAATTCCACTCCTCTTATTTGCAGAAGTCTCCTCTTCTGCACATAACCAGAGCTGTGGTCAGTGTGCTGGGAACAGGTTTCCCTACTTCATGTGAGTGCCCTACTCCCTAACCTGTGGTCTAGATTCTCTTCTCCAGCCCCACCCTGCTTGGTAAACGCAGATGTGGCTCTCCTGGCCCACTAGCTCAGCATAAGCAAGACAGCTGAGGAACATCTTCATCACCAGCACCTTAAGCAAAGAAGTGAATTTGGGCCAGAAAGGGATAAATGGCTGCTCCAGGAAGCATTTGAGCAAACAGCCCTAGTGAAGTGTTTCCCTGAAGACCAAAGCAAAGACAAGATTTACAGGTCCTGGTTTTCCTCCTGTCTTTCTTAGTGACTAGAGTGGCAGGTTTCCTGCAGAGTGTCCTGGATGCTATAAATTCAGTTTTGAGAGTGTGGCTAAGCAGCACAGATGAGCCTGTCCAACAGTGCCTTGTGTCAAAACGAGCAGCCTTTCAGCCTCTTTCCCTTCCTCTAATGGTTCTGCAGGCCCTCCACCTCCTGCTTCTGGGTTCGTCTAGCTCCTCTGTGGGCCAGGTAAGCCATTCACCTGGCGAAACACTGCAGGGATTTGTCTGTTGGTTTGCTGTGGTAGCTGTTTCTTTAGCAAGGCAAATCAATCCATGGAGGGGTTCAAGATGTTGAATATCATTGCAACTGAAAGAGTGGGCACGGCTAGACAGACACCACCTTGACAAGAACCAGGAGCTTAAGAGGTCATTGATGGAACAGCCCAGCCAGGGACAGGGCTGAGTGAGCTCCATCCTTCATCCTCCCTCATTCCTTCACATTTCCCCCTAGCCTGCACTCAGCCCCCTCTCTTTTTCCCCACTTGTGCTGCAGAAGCACCACACGATCATTGCTGCTGGCTGATGTTTGTTCACTCCAACCCACTTCTGTGAGTTTATTCCAGTTAAAACCAAAAGCCATCCTTTTAATAAAAGGAAATGGTTTCTCAGAAAGGAGTTAAATGGGTATAACCTCCAGCTGGGACTAAGGAGTGATCCATTTGCTCTGGATCCACAACTGCAGTCCCAAGTAGGACAAAGAAAATGAGCATCACTGGGTCTCCCTCTTGGCTGTCTTCCTTTCACAAGGAAGAAGGAATGATGGAGATACTCAGTGCTATGTAGGACTGAGCTCAAAATAGTATTACCTAGCCTGACCAATTTTGGCATATTTTTCCATTTTTACCGCTAGAAACCACAAGATATCCTCCAACAATTAAACAGAGTTAGCATGGGAAATTACGTATTCCTTGGCAGAGCAAGTACCCTGGAAAGTTACACTGAATTTTATTTCACAGAAACATGCCATCCATACACTTGTTAAAATTCAACAGAACTATAACTAGCTCTTGCATTAGCATTTAGGAGCTGACTTAAATTTACAGGAAAGTACCCCTAAACAGTGAAGAATATTATGTTTCAAATGTTTTAAAATCTGGTTGAATTAAAAAAACTGTGATGACAGCTATAAATATCTATAATGTCATAAATCTGAAATGGGCAGTTATGCAGCTTTGAACAAAATATGGTCACCTCAGCTTTTTTGGATGATTTATTTTAGCTTATTACAGACTACTTACACCCTGCTCTACTGGGTGTTTTTTCATCTAGCAGAAAAACATATTGCTAGCTATATTTATGAAACAGCATATACATATGCATAAATACATATATATACACATATACATATATATATTGATAAATCAAAATCTGAAAATTTAACTTTTTGGACCCTTAAATATTTTTATCTGTACCAAATGTAAGTTTTGTGCATAACAGTTAAACACTGAATACATGAAACTACATCAGATACACAATTATTAAAAAACAGTTTTGAAAGTTAAGTCAAATAAGGAGACTAGTTTGGATTTAGATGGAAACAACCATGACACCTTTTATCCTGTATTCTAAATTATTCTCAAAAAATACATTGTTAGCTGAAATAATGCTCTGAATACACCAAGTTTCTCATCTTCCACTTAACACTGAAATAGTTTCCAACAAGAACCTTCTGTGTGATAGTAACTTGTGTTTCTAAAATGACATGGTAAAAACAAAATTTTTTTTTTTTTTATAAATTTGTAACTGATGTGAGATTTCATTGGAGACATGGAAAGTTCCCTATGAATCTATAGTTTTGGCAGGTCTCTGGCTACCACAGGAAAACCTGAACAGATGTATAATGTAAATTTTTGCACATTTTCTCTGGCAGTGAATACAGCATTTAAGTAGTCTCTATCATCACAGAATCCATGAAAATAAAAATGGGAAACAATTAATCGGACTTCCTTAAAAAGAAGGAAAAATACCAAGCCAAAAATATTTGCATTTGACACACAAAAAACCCAATCAAATTAGTCTTTCATTTTCCCCAGTTGCTCAAAGTGAAATCTTTTCCTGATCTGGGAAAGTTACACAAATGCTTCTTCTGGCATAAGGAAAAAAGGCGGGGCAGGCAACAGGGATAAGCCCAAAGAAGAAAAAGTCACCATCTTCAGTGAGAGCAGTAGCTTCTGCCTGCTAACAGTGTTTCTGGGGAGCTGCAGCTTCTCGCTGCTCCTCGAGCTTCGCAGGCACTAATTTTGTACGCTATGAGTCACAGAGATGAAAAGTGTGGGCAGTGCTCTGTAGCAAAGAGCATGCAGTGGAGCCAGGATTTTATTCTTCCTAGGAATTAAACTGGGACAGGGGAAGAGAAAAGCATCCCAAAATTGGAATTTGGAAAGACACAGGCTGCTCATGCAGAGGGAAAAAAAGGTGAGAACTGGCAGACAAATTACAGTCAGAAGCTTGAAGATTTAAATCTGTGTGACTGTAGGTGCAAACTGCTGCAGTTTTTTGGCTTGGCTTAGAAAACCAGTGAGTTGATGGATGAAAAATCATAACTGAAAAGACAACAAAAAGATATAAACAAGCAACAAGAAGAAAAAAACATCAAAGGAAACCAGAGTGGAAGCAGTCAAGAAGACAAAAAGCAGAGAAAGGAGGTGACTTGGGGGAGGTGCTACAAATAACTTAGAGGAAGCTAATATAATAGTAACAATTGCTCGCACAGATCCTTTCTCAGGAATCATTTGCCAAAACAAACAACTGAGGATCATTTCTGCAAATTAAAAAAAAAAAAACAGGGAAATGAGGATACTAGTTCTCTCACATATTTGAAGAAAAAATAGAATGACCAGCAGAGGAGGCCACTTCCCTCAAGAAAGATGTGCAGGTAGAAAGGAAGAACACGACCCCTAGGTGAAGGAAATTGACCCACCCAAATCAGCTGAAAGGAGCTCCTTCTTCGAAATACATGTTGGTGAGCTCAAACACTTATGGGTCATGAAAAGAAACCAGTCACTACAATCCAGGACACAACTACCAAAAACATACCAGTTATTTTCACAGCACTTGGTCCACAGCATTAAAAACTTTTCCACCTAGTCAAAATAGCTTGCATTATTGCCTTGCAGGACAAAGTTTAGCAGCATATATTTATTTCCAGTAATTCTCTAGCACCTCCTTAATGGTAAAAATAGCCTCCTTCAAATTCATTTAATCCAATGTTAAGGCTGCGGCCAATGCTAGTTGTGTCCAATATGCTGACACCTCTGATAGTCCCTGAACAGCCATCCTTAAATGAGAGAATTGTATCATGTAATTACCTGTACCACAAACAGTTGCTCTGAAATAGTGTAGTATTTCAGACAGAAACTGAATTCTTGTTTAGCCACCCTGAAAGTAAATAGTGAAATAATGAAAAAACTTCATTTCTGAAGTAAAATTGACCAAACATTCTGCAATTTTGTAGCAAACAAAAACTTTTTAAAAGGGTATTTCCTTAGTAGGATTGCTTTATAATACTGATGAATTGATATTTGCTAGACAGAAATAGCCTCGGTATCTGAGAGAATGGGCAAGAAAGCAACTAACTTCCCTCCCCCCACCCCTTTGTTATCCATTTCTAGATCTACAGCCACTGCAAGCACAGCATCTCCTGTACCCTCTTATACCTTCCTGACTCCATACAGGATATCCACTCCAAGGCAGTCTGCTTTCCTAAAACAAAATGTTTCAAGATTCTTGTATTTATCTGTCTATAAAATGGCTTTCTGAAAAACAATGTGCTCTCCCAAAGCTGGGACAATGGCCAGGGCGTATCTTTGGTACCAGAAAAACACATGTGCAGAAACCTACCTTTAAGCAATTACCAGACTATATAAGTGAGGCTGAGAAGAGTAAATAAATATAAATATAAATATAAATATAAATATAAATATAAATATAAATATAAATATANAATATAAATATAAATATAAATATAAATATAAATATAAATATAAATATCCTCTAAAATTTAGTTTTCCACTTGATCTGATTCATATACATTAGAAGTCTCTGTTCCCTAACAACAAAACAGGAAATTGTAGTCCTAAATCTGGTGCCTAAATTTAGGCAGTACAACCACCCTTGTAGCCATCAAGAAACTACACTGTTACTCTTCCAACCAGTTTAAACTGCTCATCTCTTGCAGACTTTTCTGTTTACCCAGGGCTACCCTGCCAGCTCTCCTATTAATCTAGAGAAATTTTGCCAGCCACACTGAGCATGGGCATTGCCATCTCCAGCAGGACCTTGCAGGGAAGGATTATGCACGTAGCAACACCAGCATCCAGACTGGGATAAACTGCAACTAATCACTTAGTGCTTGCAGATGGATTATGAGAATTAAATAGTTAAGGCTTTCAAAGCATTTTCAACGTATCTATGGCACTACAGCACTGCACAGAACATCGCAGAAATGCCTTTTCCAATAAAAAGCAATCATGCTGCATGTTTACAAGAAGTCCCCACAAGGCATTCCTCTCATCTTCCTACTTTAATGTATTCAGCATCTCCAGTAATACTGCAAGGCAACACCTCCTTTCTGGATTAAAAAAAAAAAAAAAAAATTAAAAAAAATAAAAACCAAGAGAAAAAAGCTGGTTTAGACATCTGCAGTTATACCTGCTGCCTTGAACAGTTCTTTCTATCCAAGGTGAGGTAGGCTGGATATGTGTGATGAAAAGCCTTTTGTAGGAAGGCTAAAATACATAACAGAATCAACTACATTTTGCCCTGTCTCTATATAATTCAGTAGCATTAAATGCAAGGAAACAATATCACTCAAAGTACAGTAGCACAGAATCACAGAATTGGTGAGATTGGGAGGGATCACTGTGGGTCAATTTGATCCAACTTCCCAGTTCAAGCAGGGCCATCCCAGAGAACATGGCACAGGGTTGCATCCAGATGGTTCTTGAATATCTCCAGTGTGGGAGACTCTACAACCTCTCTGGGAAACCTTTTCCACGCGTGCTCACCCGCACAATAAAGTTCTTTCTCATATTCAGGTGGAGCTTCCTGAGCATCAGCCTCTGCCCATTGCCTCTTCCTATTGCTTGCACCACTGAGCAGAGCTTGGCTCCATCCTCCTGGCACCCTCCCTTCAGATGCTGACATGATTACTGTATTCTCTTCATCTGCTTGAAAAGAGGTTTTGATAGATTACCTAAGCTCTGTGAGTCTATCAAAAATACAGTCTTAAAATCACTATCCATTAACGTTGAGGGCAGAACAATTAAGAGTGCTGGAAGGAGAAGAAATACAGATTCTGCTTTTCTTTGCTTAACTTGTAAATATATCTTCTTAATGTCACATCATTTTGCACAAGTAGATACAAAAACATTTGTAAAAATAATCCTTTGTATTAAGATATTAAAAACATATCACCCAGACAATACAAATCATGGTTAGGAAACATCCTTCTGTCAAAAGAAAAAAAAAAAAAAAACAACCAGTTTATTCTGACAGTTTCTGTGGATCTTTGATATCAAAGTCTTTTTATAAGACACTGACAGTCATCAAAAGGATGTTTGTCAAAGTACATTTTCCAGATGTCTAAATAAAACTGGTTTACTTTGATGAGTTTTATACTGATAGCTAAAGGTAGAATACAGGCATTGCTTCTATTTGCAGCTCTTTACTTCAATGGCTTGCAAATTTGCTTTAATGCTCCATCTATTTTTGCTGTGTTTTTTGACAATTAATTATTAAAAACATCATAAAATGCTGGAATCCCTTTGCTGCATACTTCAGGAAAAAAACCCCAAAACTCTCCTCTGGCTTGCACACTTACAACAGCAGAAGTAGCAATAGTGAGGATGAGATGGCACAAGGTGGTCACACCAGAGGACAAACTCCAGGGCATGTAATGAAGAGTTTAACCCTGTTCATTTGAAATACAGGGAAGCCCTGGAACTGATTTCAACAGGAGCACAATCAGCCTGTCTGAGAGAGGCTTTGATGGAGACAATCAGCAGCCTCATTCCCCACAGCCCCACGAGCTGAGGGGCAGGGAGCTGACCTGCACACCTGCACTGACACTCTTTGCTTCCTGCACGTTTTGGGTGCACAGAACATCTCCACACATTCCATGAAGTCCCTCCTGTCTGTCTTCTTTAATTCCATTTGGTCTGGGGACAAGTTTTGGCCTGTAAGGAAGAGGTTTGTTTTTTTTAAATCACAATATATACTATGAAAATTACCCTTCTTCTGACAACTTTTCTCTTGTTTGGTGGTTCACAAGTTCTTTTCTTACACAGCTCAAATAAAACACAACATTTATTTTAAACTTAACGGAAGACATTGCTGTACAAAGTAAATTTACTTGCAAAGGTACCAAACTGTGTTATCAATAGTTACATCTTGCAAGCTAAATAGTTTTAAAAAGAGGGTTACTGTGCCCAGCGTTTTTTATAAATATTTATCTCAGTTTACATAAACCAGGATTTAGGGAATGGAAAAAAGCAAAGCCATCTCCATGTGGTGACATTTTTACTCCGTTTTCTCTGTATTTATAATTGAACTGATGAGGATAAATTGACTTATTCTTCATTAGTAGCCAGTCAGGAAAAAAAAATAACTTGGCTGCAAAGTACAGGCTGAAGCATAAATAACCCTGCAAAATGCCTGCAGAAATTAACTGAGTGAGATGAGCTAAAAACAAGGGACTAGAAAGAATTCCCTATCAGTAAGGAGAGCATGAAATAACTGTGTGTGTGTGTTGATGAGAACCACAGCAAGGCCCTGTGGATCCCAGCATCACTCACCCACACCAGAGAGGCTCCTTCTTGCACAGCAAGAATTTCTTTGTACCCTGATGTCACAGCCAGTTCCTAACCCATGCTGCACTTCCCAGAGACATGCTTGCAGAGCACTGCAGTGATGGGGCATTTTATCTAAATACCATTCCTAAACAGATAAAAGTGGCCTCATTCTAGGCAAGACATCAAGGACCCACAGCTACAACTCATGTGCTGCTGCAGCCTTGGCTGGAGAGCTGCACCAGCTCCACCCTACCCAGAGAAGAGAGGGGGACAGTAAAACACACCCACGGATGCACAGAGAATAGGAGGATATCCATAAAGGTATATATATAACCCCAAAAGTTCACATATAGGGGACTACATCTGCATTTTGAACACTGCAAGAGGTCTCCCTAAGTCACATGCACTTTGAAAAGTATTATTGGCAAATCGAGCTGTTTCATGAATATTCAAGTCCCAGAGAACCACAAAAGCTAACTTCAAGTAGTCTTTTAAGCAGAAACAGAGATGAACAACCTTCTTATTCAATCACAGCTGGTTTATGAGATGAATTTACAAAATGAAGTAATTTTTTGTCCTTGTTCCTGCCGGAATAACACTCACACTAAGAAATTAAGCAATTTTAAAGTTACAAAGACATATTTTAGCTGAAGACATGTAAAACTGAGTGTCAAAAAAGGGTGTTGTTAAGATTAATTTTTAATCAGATATAAATTTAACAAAAAAATTACTTTATTTTCATTTGGCACAGGATCCAGTCTGCAGCAGTCAGTTATCTCTGTCGCCTGGAAGGAACTCTGGGTAAGCCACAGGAAAAAGGTGGGAGCATTGTCGTGGTTTCCTGATGGCCAGAACACTGCAGTATTGTTTTGCTTTGCCTTTTTCCTTTTTTTTTAGGAAGGGGTTATCACATCATGGCATAATTATTTCTGCAACATCCTCTTTCCATACAGGAGCTGAAGCACTATTTATTGACTTTGAAAACTGCATCAATATATAAACGGCGACTCAGTACTGTTAATTCTAAAAACAAAGCCTAATCACTCAGTAATGTTGCTTTTTAAAGATACTTCTTGCACAGCTTTGTCTGCTATGTCACTAAAAATTCTATTTTATAAGGTTTCATTTTTAATAAGTAGCATCCTAAAGTTCCAGCTATTTCACTTTTTGTTAAGAAGCATTATTACCTCAGTTTTACTGAAGCACAGAATTCTACCATTTACCTATAAAAGAGCTGAGGTATTTATCAGTAAATTAAATGCCTCCTGAAGAGGTCCAGGAGACCGTATAAACAGAGTTTACAGAAAGCTAATAGGCATGTTGGTTTTACACAAGCTCTGAGCAGAGACACAGATGGTGCCATACACTAAACCTGAAAAGATACAGGGAAGGAATAGGCAGTACATGTTATATACAATTACTGTGGGTCATGTTGGCTGTTTCAATCTTCTAATATTTGCAGAGGACACATAAAGGTAAAAATTATTGTAGTACTTTAAGGCACATTTTCTTCTTAACAGTGTCAGTGAAATTTTGTCTCAGGCTCTAGGGGTTAACTGAGCTTTGTTTTTTGGGTTGTTTTTTTAAGAACTGAAGCATGGGGAGAATCCATGTAATTCAATAGAATTTCAATATTTTACTGTTGAATTGCAATCTGTGATGAGGACTGCTACTCTGAGTAGGGGAGAGATCCAACACTTAAGGAGTATAACAGATCCAACATTCGACATATTCCTTTAATGTGTGAAAAACTGCCTTGTTAGCGAGAACAGATTCAATATTTCAGTGCAGTATGAACATTATGGCCAAGATATTTAAATCTGACTGCTGAAACTTACAATGAAGTCTGAATTAGACACTTCATATTAAAGTAGCCAGATTTAAGAAAAAAAGCAACAACTAAACAAAAAATCAACCAAACAAAAACTCAAATATAAACACAACAGAACACTAACAAAACCAATTAACATGATCTAGAGGTGGCCTAGAGAAGAAGGGCGAAGGGCAAAGGCCAAGAGGCATGTAGTTTAACAGATCTTCAAAAATGATCAACAGGCTGAAGCTTTTAAGTAAGGATGCCCAAGAGGGATAAAATTTCTATAAAAGTTTCCTCCTGCTTTTTCTTTATCAATCCAGATTGTTCGATGAAGGATCATAGCAGGATTACATGGGTGATGCTATGTTTTCCTCCTTCAGAATCTGTCATCCTGTCCTAAAGGAGGAAGCTGAATTTAAAATGCTCCTGTATGGCATTGTGCCTTTCTTGTTTCTATTGGTCAGATACGTATTCCCTAATTAATCTGGCCAGTGCAGCATCAGCATTTATCAACTCTTATCAACACAGACTAAGACAAGCACATTTAATAGAATTACATACTCAGAATTTTCCTCAGTTCTCTATATGTTTTAGAAGACTAATTTCAAAACTAACAAAACATTATTTATCATCACAGGAATGGTTTCACTGCATATTCCCCTCATTCAGATGAACAGGTGTTGTTCCACCTGGGGAATGCTGAGTGCTGATTAGTGATCAGGCTAGTTTATCGTGATATTTATGGGTTTACCCTAATAGTTATGAGATTAAAACTGCTCTCAGGAGAGGAAAACCTCCTGTGGGAATGGAGTGTAGGAATAGTCCACCACGGGAAGAAGGGTTAAGCTGAATTGTGCACAAGAAAAAAAAGCCTGGACTAGCATTTCTGTGTAGTGTTATTTTAAACACACACACACTAACAAATACTAATAGACTGGAGGAAACATGTGGCATGTGTGAGGGAATTATATTTATTATTTGAATGAACTTCAGTCTGCATGCAGTTTATATGAACATAAATAAATGTTTGCTGAAATTACTAAGGCAGGAGTGCTATTTTCTGGCTCATCCTCCTGAACTATTAAGCCAAAGCTAACATGTAGGTAGGGTGAAAATGTCTAGATTGTGTTACTCAGTGTAGCAAATAACTGCCTGTAACTGAGTCATGTTAAGCCTTTGGTACTTTTATTCTTGGTCTCTGAGGCCAAAAGGATCAAGGCAACATCTCAGTCAACAAGTAATGGCCAACATTGTTTTCAACCACATGAAAATAGAACTGGTCTGGAAACACCTCTTTTTCCCACCATCAGCAGTTTTGCCCCAAATACTGCATAGGTTACTTCACACTCCCATAAGAATTCTCTGCTATCACAGCACACAGAGGTTTCTATACAAAGATAAATTGTTCTTGGGCTATATAAATCAGCTTTCCATTTCTTTCATGCTATCACTTAAAATCATGGAGGTGGAAGATGGGCTGGCTTTAAACTTTCTATTCCAAGTGCAGTCTCATTGGTACCAGGTAGTTTCAAGTTTGAACAGAGCAAAATTCAACAGAAAATACAGACAGGATAATATACTCACAATTTAGAGGATAAATCCAAAGTTTGGGTGAGTGGAAACTGTTTAGAGAGTTTCAATAACATTAAACAAATGCAAACAATTATGAGATGAGGGTCTTTGCCAGCCAATTAGGCTGTTACGGTCATGGAGGGGACATTAGCACAGGGAACAACGTGG
This sequence comes from Trochalopteron elliotii, assembly GCA_024734555.1. Lineage (NCBI taxonomy): Eukaryota > Metazoa > Chordata > Aves > Passeriformes > Leiothrichidae > Trochalopteron > Trochalopteron elliotii. Next base: position 5,408,948 of record JANPWX010000025.1, read on the forward strand.
GAAGAATTGCTTCTGATACTGTGTACCACTTCATGAAAGAACAAATTCAATTCAGACAATCCAAATTCAAACAATCAAACAAATCAATTCAAAGGATCCCAATTCAGAAGGAAAATGGGCGAATAAAGACAAGTCTAGGTTGCAAAAATCTCAGCAAAGGCAAGAGATGACACCACTGAAAAAAAGGAAGGCTTTTTATTCTCTGACAGCAGAAGCCTGGTAAGAGGTGGACACCTGTTATTTTCTGTTTTGTTTTTTTTTTAAATCAAACAAACATTTTTTTGCTGGCTGAGTCCCAAGATGAAGATTATAGGAGATATTATGACTGTTGCATTCATAGTACAGGTAAATAGTTGTGCAAGTTCCCAGCGTCTAACTTCAAGACAGCCTGGCAAAGCTGTTCCTTGTGAAAGTTGTTCTCTTTCCCGTGGGAAATTCCCATGGGAATTCAAGGAAATTCAAACTCTATCAGAAAATAAGAGGAAGACAAAAGCCCTCAAGCATTCTTTCTCCCTTTCCAGAACAACCAAAATATCTAAAATTTGAAGTATTTTTAAAGCCACAGCAGAGCCAAAGACATTCAGTTTGGAAACCACTATGATGTCGAGGAGAAAAAGAAATAAAACACAGTAAGGGAAGGGGATGAAGAAAGACAACAAAGTCCAGTACAAGATCTATCAATCACCAGCTAGCACTGGAACATCCTGTGCATTGACACCTTCTAAAGACATCAGCTTTTCTGAACCAAAGGTGAGAGAAACCAAGGAAAGGCGGAAAAAGGAAAGGCGGAAAAAGGAAAGGCGGAAAAAGGAAAGGCGGAAAAAGGAAAAAAAAAGAAAAAGAAAAAGAGAAAAAGAAAAAGAGAAAAAGAAAAAGAGAAAAAGAAAAAAGAAAAAGAAAAAAGAAAAAGAAAAAAAGAAAAAGAAAAAGAAAAAAAAGAAAAAAGAAAAAAAGAAAAAAAGAAAAAGAAAAAAAGAAAAAGAAAAAAATTCTCAAATGCCAGGCACTTTGCTTCCAAAAAGAAATAAAATAGATATGGACAAATCCTGTACTATAAAAACTGAGAAAGCAAAGAGCTTGTATGGCCAGATACCAAGCAACATATGTGGCAAATTGGTCATGCATGAGGAAGTCCTGCAAAACTAACGCAGTTCTCAGCTTTACTCCCATAGTAAATTTTGACCCCTGGTATTTTTAGCTCTCTGCTGTTTGCTGTTCTAGCAACAATGTGCCTGTAGTTCTGGCAGCAATTCATACTGCAAACACTCCCTGCATTAAGAATCCTGTCAGAATTACTGAGCACAGTGGAAATACCATGCCTAATGCTGCATTGTTACACTTAGTTGTGCCACTCTTGCTGTTTGTATGGAGGGTTGGAGTGGACATACAGTGCACAGACATACGATCTTCTTAAAGAAGAAATGCAAACCCTCTCCATTTCACACACTCTGGAAAGCCTAGCAAAACCTAGCGTGTGAGGATGCAGCATTTCTTTGATCTGACCATGCAGTCAGCAGGTCTGACATGTTTGAGCCAGTGTTGTCTCCTCCCTTAACGAGGCAGAATGGTCCTGTACTCCCCAGTCTCGTGGCTCTGAGCTTCTCAGTGCCACTCTCTCTTTCCTCTTCTACTTCCCTTTTTCTATCCAAACTATCTCAGAAGATTAAAGAATGAAATCTTTCACAGTTGTCATGCAAAGGGTACAGTGGCACTGCTAAAATGTTTTTGAGATGAATAAATAAATAAATATGTATTGTCAGCAATGGATTTTTATTTTTTTCTTTCCCTCACAAATATTTTCAGTCACATTCTGATACATGAGTAGTCTACTAGAAGGATCCTGTAAAGTCCCTGCCTTTCAGAGAAGAAGGTACTAAACAGCACCCAACTGCAGCAAAGCTGAGGCCTGCCCTCAGCTATACAACTTTCACCTTGCATATTTACCCACACAATCCAGTGTATGGCTTCCTCTCCACTGGTTTGTGAGAGAAAACTAACTAACCCACCTTGCTTTACTATTAGGCCTGTCACATAGTTCTCTGCACTCTAGTCCATTCCTATGGGGCTTCGCAAGAGAAAAACACATGACCTCTTCCTACTGCAATAAATCTTTCTCAGCAGGTCCAACTTTGGCCTTTTAAAGCTCCTCTATCTGACTGTGTCATCAAGCCTCTTCCTTATCAGTCTGCTTCATACAACACCTCACCTCTTCCCAGCCTCAGTTCTGCACCCAGACACTTAGAGCCTTCCTTTCCTCTTTTGAGTTGTGCCAATGACCGGGAAGGGAAGCTGGCAAGTGAGCATGCAACCACCACGAAGCAGGAAGAAAGCAACAATGGAGATGAAATCCACCCATCCAGCTAAGTTACAAAACCATATTGTTAACCATCCTGCCTCCCTGACCCCATCTGAGTTCCCTTACAAGGAAAGAACAAACTAACTGTTTCTATCCCTGGTGGGGAAAGAAGAGAGAGATACCATTATTGTTCTGACACTGGGGAAGTACTCACATACAATACAACAAGATCCTAGGCAGGCAGATTAGAACATTCTTCAAAAATTGTTTCACTGTAAGAGAGTGATATGCCAGCCCATCAGTGAGCTCTGATCAGGGGCACAAGAGTAGTTAGATGGGCTGAAGGAAGAAGCATGTAATTCATATGTTAAACTTTCACTGCCAGTAATTGAGAGCTTCACTCCTTCCATTCATCTAGTCATCCAACTTATTTCTTAAAATTTCATGCAATGAAGAAGGCTTGCATGCTTGTGCTAGCTTGTGACACCCTAAAAAACAAAACTGCAAAGCCTTTTCTGACATGCCAGCCTGTGAGAGCACTGACATGTGAGAAAGTGTTCAGTCTATAGATGCTCTTTCTGAGTTTCTATGCAGATTTCACTCACTCTCTTTGAGAATTTAAACAGATAATGTCTGGCAGTTCAAGCCAGGCATCCAGCCTTTTTTTGCCTTTTTTTTTTCTTTTTTTTTTTTGTGTGTTTGTGTGCGGGTGACGATGATCATTTTAAGTCTTTGTTTACTATTTTTATCAATTAGCAGACAAACTTGGGAGCTATAGTCAGAACTAAAGAGGTTCAATGGATCTGTGTTGAGGTCTCTAAGCCTGCATATCAGGACAGAAGTAGAAGACAATGAACTGGTTTATTTGTAATCCAGATACTGCACAATGGAGGGAGCATTTAAAATATGACAATGAAACTACAAAAATAATCAGTTTTCATTTTTGTATATGCAGACACCTACAAATTTTAAACAGAAGATATGTGAACATCTGTAAGGCAAATGAAGGCTTCCAATAAGGAGTTTTTCTCCCTGGTTACCTTTAATGAAACTCTTATCAGTAGTCGTGCCAACCAGTTAACCAGCCCCAGAAAATCCCTTAAAAAAATCCACCACGAACAGAAATTTAAAAAAAAAAAATGCATATATATTTCACTACCAGGTAGAAAACACTGCAAATTTGAAGAATACAAAATGAATGGTGCAAGGTATAGCAGACCTTTTAAAAAATGTTCTATTTATGGTACTACTGGCAAGGGATTCTGATGTCTTGTTTTTTTATATAAAGCTCACAGCATTATTTTTATCTAAAATTTCAAATATGAACCTTAAACAAAGTCAAATGGGGACTGTAGATGAAATAGCAACAACAGAATTTTCTAGGGGTTTGACTTGTATATTTTCAAGTGCTCTACATTTTCCTAAGTGATATTAGACAACTATGAGAAATTCACAGGAGCTGAACTCATGCCTTTTACAGAGAATTCATTCATTTGCTCCTTTTGACAATATTCTCCTGTTGAGAACACAAAACCTATATTACTTTGATAAGCAGAATACCCCTTTTTGGCTGCAGATAATGCTAGAAGTTTACAATGTTTTGCTTTCTTTCATGCACATATTCTTTTCTTACATACTGGGGGACAGAAGAGGATCCTGCAGTATCAACTCCTTTTACAGCTACTTACATCTATAAGGTATCAGATATATTTGTAGAGTCTGTCCTTCACCGTCCTTCTTTGTATTAGATCTCACAGAAAATTGTCAAGTAACGTATTTCAAGCTATTTATCAGGTTGGGCATTTGCATGAACATGCTGGTTACAGGCCAATTGTGCACACTCATGGTCTATTTCGTTGATGAAAAACAAGTTACTGTACTGATTATCACTAGGTGGCCTTTCTTAACACTTCTGATAAGTCCAGAGGAATATCCTTCTACGAAGAAAAAGAAATAAGATTTATTTAAAGCAATCCTTAGTATTAGAAAGAGAGAATCAAAGATGACTAGTCTAAATAGCATCTATCAACTCTCTTTCCTCTTACTGACTCACAAAAATAAGAGCCTCCAGGCTGTTCTAAAGCTGTTACTTGGCCAATATTTTCCTTACTCTGCTAGCCGGCCCCCAGTACTATTGAGTTTGAATCTGTTTTTTCATGGTGTTCCCACGAACCAAGCAAGAGGGCTTATGCCAATCTGTCTTTTCCTGATCTCTCTTTCCAGGCAGTCTGGCCAAGTAACACAGAAGAGATGGCACCATATCTTCATGTTTGTGCCCACACAGACAGGACAATCAGTTAGCTTTAGCGTCTACTTTAGTTTTCAGAGCTTTGCTGGCATTCCTGTAAGTGGAATTACTCTGGCTAGTTTATACACCTATCATGTGTGATGCCTAAAGTTTAAAAAAGTGCTCATTTACTAAACTGACAGTCATGTAAATGGATTCCAAAGAGACAAAAAAAAAAAAAAAAAAGGAAACTGCACAGCTATTTTGGTGTTCCATCTTTGTTCACAGTTTGCAAATAAAAGCCTAGACTGGTTGCTACTATAAAAGCAAACAGACTGTTGAGTAAATATTTTGCGTTTTCCACTTCTTTTTTATCAGTGCATATTATTGATTGCTAAGTAGAATCAGTTGTGTGGGCACAAATATTACCTATTGGTGAAGCAGTTAGTCTTGATGGCATTATCTTTCCCCCCTCCCCTTTCTTATTTTTTTTTCTCCACTTAAGCAGCTTTTCTCCTCTGAAGATCACCAGATAGCAATCCACTCATAAGCAGTCAAAAGGTGCCCTAGATAAAAGATTTGTGTTATGATTCACAATGTGTGTAATGAATATACTATTCAGGACATTCTTCACTGAGATCATTGTATTGCATATTCGTTTTGCAATACAGGTATATGATGAATATGAAAATTATCAGAATCATACTGAATGAGGTTTCTTATTTACCCATCATTCAAAACAAAAAAATTCTACAAAAAATTGGAAGTTGGAAAATTTAGAATTGTAAATATATTGGTTTGTTGGGTGTTGCTCCAGACAGGCTAAGAAATGAACCAGAGAAGTACAATATTCATTACTGAACTTCACTAGTAAAACCATAGCACCATATTGTTAACAATCTTTCCAAATCTAGAGAAGAGGAGTTAGACCAGAACACGGCACTGAGGTCTGGGTCTGAAAGCAAGCTGGGAAAGAAATGGTACTGCTTAACAAATGAAAGACAACCAGCATGGCTTGCACCAAAACAGCAGCAACCAAGAGGGACGCAGACAAGCCAGACATATTTTTAACAGCTGAATCATAAAAAAGGTGAGAAGCGAACAAATGAATCTTCTGGTCGTGGCCAGATTGGCTCCAGTGGCTCCAAGGTCCATTCAACTTTAATATGGTCTGTGGTGGAGCACAGAAACTTACAGGTACTGCTTCAGTCTCCCTGGCACACGAGCCAAACTACTGACAGAAGATTATACAGTTCATCAATACCTCTTCCTAGACTACAGACAGCTGATCTGGTCGTGGTACCATTTTTCAGGGCTATTATTATTATTATTACTACTATAATACAGTTACACTGTGCTATGAAACTACAATGTTTTCAAAACACAATAACAAGAATCTGAAACATCTGTTGATGAAGATGTACTAGTGTGCCTTCAACATTTAATTACTGACACTTCATTAAAAAAATGTAAACAGTCCAAAATGGGGTTAGTTAATGGCATAGATTGATGGCTAAAAGTACAACCAAGAAATTTTAAACCAGACTAATCATGGAAGTCAATGATTTTGCCAAATTTTCCTTGAAACATGTCTCAAAAATACACAGCTCATTGTTCCTTTCCCTTTTAAAAGCACCTAGATTTCACAACATGCTGGCCATGGTCCTACATGTATAAGCAAAAACTAAGAAAGTAAGATAAGAAGTAAGTAATACTCAAAAATCTTTGAGGAAAGTTTAGACAGTAAAAGTGTGATGAAAAAAATATTTTAAGTCTTACAGGTTTCTTTTAACAGAAGCCATGCTTTGGTACTTAGCATGGAGTAGATAGAGGAGTAGCACAATAATTAGGAAACTATTACATGAAATAGTAACACAAGATTTTTTTTTGTTACAATTTTAGTAGAAATTATTTGGCCATGATTAAAAAAACATAACAAATATAGATATTTCATAGAAACATAAAAAAGGCTGGGTTGGAACATTCCAATCCCCTGTCATGTCATGTCAACTTTCACTAGACCAGGCTGCCCACAGCCCCATCCAAGGTGGCCTTGGACACTTCCAGGGATGGGGCATCCACAACCTCTCTGTTCCAGCACATCGCCATCCTCTCAGGGAAGAATTTCTTCCTCATACCTAATCTAAATCTGCCCTCTTTCAGTTTAAAGCCATTCCCCTTTGTCTTATCACTACATACCTTGTAAAAAGTCCCTCTCCAGCTCTTTTGCAGCCCACTTTGGGTACTGAAAGGCTGCCATAAGGTCCCCCCAGAACCTACTCTTCTCAGGCTGAACAATCTCAACTCTCTCAGTCTTTTCTCAGCCTTTCCTTTCCTATTTAAATTTTATGAGCCTTACGTATCCTGTTTAAAAGAGATCAAGTTGCAAAGTTGTGGGAATTCCATTTGAGAAAGAAGTAATGCCAAAAAAATTCTAAGCACTAAAAATGTATGTTTACCAAACTAAACATTACCAATTGTTACACACAAGGTTATGTATAGTGATGATAGTAACAAAAATAATTGAGAAGAGTGATTCTAAAATGGGTACTTAGAAAGGGACTATGACAGGTATAAAACTTTACATTAAATTTGGTACTTGATTTTAGAAGAGAAGCCCATCCAAACTCAGATCAACCAAGGACACGTAATGAAAAGTAAAAATATTAAGCTCTGAAAATATACCATTGTTCAGATGTATTTTTAATGTATTTTTTGATGCTTTTCTATCTGTTTCATTAGCTGTATTCCAACAGAATAAGGTTTACATAAAAAGCTTTGCAGTGTTTTTTTGATTATGTGAGTTCCTTCAAATCCCCTGCAGCAGCATTAAAATTTAACCATTTCTTGTTATTAATTTAAAGAGAAGCTGGCCTAATTAATATTGGTAATTGATTATAATTAACACAACATAGCATAGTTAACATAACACTGGCACTGATGTTGGCTCCTTACTCAAAAAGAGTTACTCAAAAAGTAAACACAATGCATGAATGAGAGAGAGGATTTTCTAAGACATTTGCTCTGTTTTATTGTTTTTCTGTTGTGAATGAGTTCTCTTAAAATATGCAAATGTCTAATGGAAGATCAACTTTACAGGCAAAAATGTGACAGGACTGGGGAGAGAGCTGTAATGTACTCTACAAGATTTGGTACATGTTCCTCTCAGCATGTGGAGCAACTTGGGGACACAACATGATGGAGGAGAGAGGAGGGCACCAAGGGGGAGATGAAGCAAGAGAACTTGTGAAAACTGAACCATAACTGAAGGCACCATTTGGAGTTACTTCAAAGCAAGTCTATGAGACTCTGCAGACATCAGCATCTGTCACATACTTCTAAAGATTTGAACTCTCAAGGGGTTACTTCCTGCAAGACATGAACATCTTCACAGAAGAGATTAGAGATACATCATGAACCATCTCATCCTGACTATTTATCATGATAAACCTGCCAAGTGCATTAAATTTGCATAAGAGGATGTGGTCACCTTTAATAAGCCACCTATTTCTTGATTTCTCAGTTACAAAAACTGAATTGAAACACATTTAGTAAGAGTGCTGCAACTAATCATTGAGCAGGCAATCTTTCACAGAGCTGCCACACGATGATCTAGCTCCAAGATTTTGTAAATGTGCTTTTTCACTCATAGCATAAGTTTAAGTTGCTAGGTATTACAACATAGTGCATCTCTCTAAATGAATGAGAAATGCCAATTTAAACTTGTAAAACAATAACTCTTACAATGTCACTTAAAAGGAAAAACCCACAGCACTGGTATTTTGAATTATAATCTTTAATGGAATCATCTTTATTCATTTCAGTTCCCTGTATCAGCAATGTAGGTTCTGGGTGAAACTTCAACAAATTTCATCTTTCTTTAAGTTTTTCTGCTGACGTGTCTAACATTTTTATGTGTACTTGTGACAAGACCCAAAGGGAAATCCTGAAGGGTATTCAAATCTGTGCAACCTAGTTAACATTTGTTGATAAATAATGGATGAGCTTTCCATGAGTTACTACTTCAGTATAGTTTTTGAGATACATCCTAAGCAAGTTTTAAATGTAGCTCATCAAGGTAATACAACTAAACTAACTATGTCATCTTTGCTACAGGTTATTATCCAATCTTGAACTTTCATGTCAGGTCACAAGAAATTTCAAAATATGCTTTTAAAGACACTGTATACTACACCAGGAAACCCTTTTGCTTTTACTGTTCCCTTTGGGTTAGTAATGTCTGTAAAAATGGTATCTAAAGATTTGCCTCTTCATGGTCACTCAGACGAGTATACTTGCTGGAAAGTAATTTCTGAAATCATATCCCTTCCTAAAGCTAACACTATTTACTGTATCATTCTTCCATTTCCCTGAATCCAAAAGTAAAGTAAAGAAAGGAAAATTCTGGTAAAACTCACTACGGGAAGCATACCTTGAATGCACCTGTTCTCTGAAAGAATGCATCCTTTTTCCTTCTTCCCCAAAGTAACATGGTTTCCAGTTAATTCTTTCCAGATGCTATTTTCAGAGTCTTCAGTGAAATCAGCAAGCCACAGACAAAATCCCAAATATATTTTACAGGACTGTTTCTGCAGGATGGAAGAGGCTTGGCCTCAGCTGAGGGATCACTACCTGCTACTACACTTCTCTTTCCATCAGCCACTACAAATAAGACTTACAATCAATCTTCCTCCAACACGCCTGTGATGCTCCAGGTTCATGAACCCAGATTACAAGATTTGCCCCTTCTAGTGCCTGGTGCTGGTGAGAAGAGGATGCAGGTACTTACTGGTGGCTAATGGAGCCCTACCTGCAGCTGTGGCTGTTTGTGCTGAGAGCTCCAGGCACTGGATGTGCCCCGGCCCAGAGCCTGCGGCCCGGCAGTGCTGCCATACTGCAGCCTGCCCTCTGCCAGAGCCCCAGTAATCAGAGCAGCCTATGCAATTCTATAGCTTAGGAACCAAATGTATTGGCTGAAGGAGGAGCAAGGTAGAAAGGTGTATTTAGAAAGCATCAGAAGTCTGCAGGCCCAGACGTTTAGGCCCCAGCACAACAGTTGCCTCGTTCAGGCGGAGATGCTGTGTTCGAGGTGCAGGGTTGTCCTGTGGGAAACGTGACTGCATTCCCACTCAGGCCTTTTCTTAACTGGCCTCTGAAAAAGCCCAGTAGCTGCACTGCCCGCTGTACATAGGTCAGTCTTTAACTGTATCTTTACAATCTGCTAGGTACTGTGGTGACAGAGCATCTCAGAGGCTGCAACCCCCTATCCTGCACCCCAGGACTCCAGAGGAGCACAGGAGAATGGAGCAGATTTACTAGAGTTTGTGGAAACAGCCTGAGCCCCTGGCCTAATAGCCTCCTTCCCAAAGGTTTGGTTATTATCAAAGATAAGCTAATAACCAAACACATTGTCCTTTGATGAGGGTGTGGGCAAGGGTGTATTTAACAGCAATGAAACTTCATGCCACCACCTCCCACTGAAGATGCAGCAAGGTTGCACCTCAAATGCATAGCATATAAAAGGGAGATAAATGCAAGGGTGAAGCATTTTCTGCAAGAAGCCTTGAGAAAATTGAGGAGTCTTAATCTTTGGGAAGAACTTGGTAAAGTCTTTCTGTCACCACAATAAACAGACAAACCCATGTTCACCACAGTCCTCGCCTTCCATGCGATTCCTCTGCAATTATATGGTGGGGTCCCAGCTTTCCAGCCCAAATCACTTCTCCTTGCAACTGTTTGTGTTGTGAGAGCTTTCTTTAATGGATTCATGCTCAAAGTGTAAAAGCCAAGCAGCCATGCACACTTCAATATTTAAAAGCATAAATAAAAATCTTAATAGATCCCAGATGTTTCATTTCCTCCAGCCCTTGAGCTGGTGATTGAGTTGGTGCTGATGTAGATGATTTTTTAAGATCAGTGGTCAGTTTGATGCTGAAAAAGCTTTAGATGTCTGGGAATTTCAAATGCAATTCCTAGAAATAAATAAATCAAGTACAAATGTGAATGCAAGCGGCTGTTATTTTGTGAACTTATTTTATGGCCTGAAATGCACCCACAGGTTTTAAATACAACTGAGTGTGAAACAGACAGTAACATTTTGTCAAGATATATAAAACCTTGTAGATATAATTATTTCAATCTCATTTTCTTAGCAAAAGAACTCAAAGGTTCATAGAAGTAACAAACTGAAGGAATCCATACCTTATATGCTGCTGGTGATATTGAAGCTAATGAAGAACTTGCTATTTATTTAAGCAGAGCTCAGATTTGCTAGCTACATCCATTATTAAACCAGCAAGTTACCATTTACTGTACCAAGCAAATAAAGCACTATACAGAAAGCATTTCTACAAAAACAAGCTGCTGGGCCCAGTAACTCAGGTCATGCTGCCACACACAAGTTTGCAAGTGCAGTGAGCAGCTCAGTTCTTTCTCTCTTATTTTTACTGGGAGAAGTCTTTAGTCTCCCAAATGAAAACAAACAGGGGTGGGAGGGTGTAGGGGGAGGCTGAAGCTCATAGTTAGCTTGTACAGATCCATGATGTGTCCACTTGATGTCATAAAAATGCTGTAAGTCTGCCAGGTCAGCAGCCACAAACCCCAAATGCTGCCAGTTGCAGGTTGAGCAGACACTAAAAGGCTGTGAATTGCATTTTATCATCCTTCCCCTTCCCAGTACAGCAGTAGAAGCTAGCAGCTGCTGGGGAAGAATGCTGGAAAGTATTAACTATGGACATGCAGGATTTGGTTTTGATCAGTATTAAAATAACCCCAATGACAAATCTTGCAAAATTTGTTTTTATTAATACCACTAACAATGTAGGCCTTGTAGTCCACTTTCAAAGAGTGCGGATAAACTCAGCTAAATTATGTACTTCATTCAGCCTGCCAGATCTACCTACTGTTCTGCTAATTTACGAGCCATACATTTCTCTCCAGCTAAATTTCTGATTGAGAAAAACTTCATTCGGTTTCTGTTATTTGTTTTGCTACACAACCACACTCCTTAATAATGAGTGCTGCTTGCTCTTAACCATGCTTTCTATTATACCTTTTGCATTTTGTGAAATTGCAAGTGCAAACATAATACAAGTCCCTGAACATGCAGTTTTATTGCAGAGCCAACTACAGACAACACTGAAAAGCTGAATATTTCCAGTCCTTTTGATAAATCCATTAGAATAGGTAGGTTCCACAAAACCAAGTTTTTGCTGTTCCAGTTTCTACACCTTATTCTAGCACCTTCATATACAGGACCAAATGCTTGTTTCATTGACTTAAAGAAGAAATCTTTGCATGGTATTAGGAGCTCCAGTTACAAGATCAAACTGAAGCAAACCTAGGAAGCTTCTGATAGAGAAAAAGATATTTTTTTCTTTCTTTTTTTTTTTTTTTTAATCACAACAGCACCACTGGACTACAAATTGTTATTTGCAATTGTGCATCTGTGTGCCATCAATCTCCAAGGAAGGGAAAGACTGCTGGGCTGAGCTCTCAATTTATGTTTCTCAGTTGACTCTTATAATCACACACAGTGTTCTCAACCTTAGTGCAGTTATTCTGGTAACAAAATTTGTACACCAGGTGGGTTTATCCAAGTTCCCATGGTCCTAATAGTTTCATAGACTTCCTAATAATAACCTTGAAAATTATAGAGGTAATTATGTTTCTAAAAAGCCACCTTCAGCAAAATTGGGGGAGTTCTTTCCTCTCTACAGGAAAAATATTTTAACAAAGTAGCAAGTATATGCTTATAAAAATGGCAAGGAAAAATGCAATTTAAAAATTTCACCCTTTTTTGATGCTGCCTTTAAATGTGGCATTAAACAAAGCCAAGAGAATTCTGGGGTCCACAGGTGACAAAAGGTGCGAAAATAGCACGGACACAGAGCAGGATGCACTGCCAAGGATCCCTTAGTCCTGCAACACTGCAATCTGGATAAAGCATTAATATTCATACTCTAGACCACAATTAGAAAGAAGGCTGGAGCTCTGTGCAACGGTGGGCCTAGCCCAGCCGAGGTGCAGCGAACTGCTTCGCTGCCTTATTGAAATTCAGTCCATCTAATTGATACTGCAGAAGGCAGCAGCATAATGAAACAGAGCAGAGATCACTTCAGTAGTTTTATCAATCTATGCTCTCCTGCTCCTGACTAATATATAACCCCACACAGGACTTCACTCTTTCCAACTTCAAGCAATTCTAGCAATGGTTTAAGTTTCTATAATATGGTAACCATTAAGATATTTCTATTAGATCACCATTCAGAAATGTATCAAGACTCTGACTACCTTCATTTGTGTAACACCAAAAATGCATTAGTTTTGCTTAAGGTAGCCCAGTTTCTTTCAAAATGACCATTTAAAAAGCACCTTTTCTTCAGATCCAGAATAAAATACTTAAAACTACCTCATTTATAGGTAAGCAAATACAGGTAATGTCTCTTAAAAAGCAAAATCCATTAGATTCTGGGTAGTTTTGGTACTGTAAGTAGTCTCCAAAAGGCAACAGATGTGGGGACGGGGGAGGGGGAAGTTGATTTTGTCTTTTTAATATTCCAAGTGGGTCTGTTCTCACTGGCTAATTAAATCAGTAGAGTGCAAACAATAAAAGAAAAAAATAAGTGTTGCCTTTCTTCCCTAGAACAACCTCCCAGATTCATCTCTACTTATTGCAAGAACTTAATTTATTACCAGACTTTACAGTATTCCCTCCCCAAATCATCGTGAAATAGGATACATATCCTACAGCACCAGTTCCCATCAAAAAGAATATGCATGTCCTGTAGAATTTAAGATAAGATGCTTTTGCCACTATTAAGAAAATAATTGGCTTAGAATGAGAATCTTTGATTGACATGAAACTACTGAAGAATCACACTTAAAAAACAATAGATTTAATAACAATATCAGATGTACAGATTAACCAGCAGAATGCTGTCTTAAAATATATGGGTAGTTGCTTGGCAAAATCAGTAGATTTGCACGGGTGTGCTAAATTCCTTAAGAAGTAATAAAATATGTTAATAACATTAAACAGTCATCTTCCAAGAACTTAGACTATTATGGTGCTTTCTAGTCAGACAATTCTTTATAAATACATTTAATATAATTTAAAAATATTTATGACATCAAAATGACAATGTTATATATAGATTTGGGTTTGAAAGTATTTTAAATACTACTACCAACTTTTAGCTTTTACTCAGTTACAAAACAGCACAATAATAAAAAAATGCTGCAGATGCAGACCAGAACTCCACTATTTTAGCACTGTATGAGAACAGAAAAGGTGGTCCCAGCCCCAAGAACCTTATAGTAAAGGTGCACGTCATGAAGACAAGGTAGTATCAGCATCAGTAACCACCTAATTTTATGAGCATAAAGCTCAGCAAAGGATCAATGTATCTGTGCATGAAATAAAGCAGAATGTACACCCTGAGTCCTGGGCTGCTGTGGTGTCCCACACCATCCAGTTACATGAAAGTTTGGGCATGTTTGTCTACGTATTATGTTTAAGTGACAGCACTGTGAACATCCCTGAAGATAAGGGACAATAGAGGGATGCAGACCCTTTGCATCATAAGGGTGTATTCAGCAATTAAGTGGTGTATGGCAACAGAAGGCAACTATTTCAGCCCAGTTGTTGCCTCGTTTTTGAAAACATCAGAGTTAAGAAAATTGTTATGGGACATAATGCATGAGTTTACAGGCAACACCCCTCAAATGCTCAGGATCATCGTGGAAATAAACATAGACATGCTTGTTTGAAGATGTAACAAGTGACAACCAAGACACTAGGACGGTACTGTGAGGTCCTGAGCATTTACAGATGCAGGCTTCTTTCTCCATGCACTGTTGTCTTAAAGTTTAATGGTAATTTCTCAGCAAAATGCAACTTCATTGTAGTTAATGAACTGTCCACAGCTGAAACACCAATCTATTTAACCCCAGACTCACAGCTGTATGGACTTACCTGCTGATTGCCAAATGCTAGCTATAACTGAGTTGAAGCTACTGTTTAGCTACCATTTAAAACATACTCAGTATCAAAAAGTACTCTGCATCCTTCAACCATTCTTCTGGTTAACCAAATTAATGGTCTCAAACAAATAAAATATTTACTCTGTACTGCATCCAAAACCAGTGTTTCTTTATGCAATCTGACTGATGAGCAAACACCAAAGCCATGGAGATAATAGCAGCAGGTCAGACTTGCCAAAATGATGCCTCAGCTTATGCCACTTAGCAGTAAAATACATGCTATAAAGACACAAACAGAAATGAGCCCGCTAACACCTAATTTAACTGTATCTTGAAAACACAGTATAGTAACCCAGCAAAGAGATTTCTGTTGGTATTTGTATGAAAGGACATTTGTCAATACCCATTAACCTCTGGCTTTTACCTGTTAGTTTTCTAAAAGATGCTTGTGTTGCTTCACAAGCCACAAGGTGTCACAGTGGCTCAAGTGGTAGGATTCTTGTCAGTCTAGACACGCAGGTTGTGGCTTCAGGTTACATACCAGCGCTAACACCACTCCGTACGAGAGAGTCTGTCTGTGCTACACTGCGTATTTAGAAGTGCAGCCCTTTGGATACAACTATCAACCAAGGTGCAACTCGGTTGCCTCAGGATGTTTTTTTTATATGGGCATTAAATAATCTTACAGCACTGTCAGGGAAGAGAAGTACTTCTTGTACGGGCATCTTGACCAATCTTTTTACTTTGCATTATTAACCCTGCCAGTGTTAGGAAGTACTGAAAAGAGTTGAGCTAATCATTCATATCAAATAAAAAAAAAATTAATTCCACTTTGTTCTACCAAGGGTTTCTAGGAATTAGTAACAATTTATTTGAATGCAGTACTTATTCAAATTTAAGACATATTTTTGCTTGTCGTTCATAACAAGCAGTGTGCTTGTTATGCTTAGCACACTAAATGTAATATTCTGCTAAGACTATATATTGTAGTTGGTCATATATTGTGTGTTGCTGTTTTGCATCCTTGACTGGATGAGCACAGATGGAGCTACAGCTTAAAATGCCAGGAAGCTTAGAAAATTTTTACCATTTTTCTAATGTAACTGCACACTAAGCAGCGTTCCATTCCATGAAAAAATTATGCACATACATCATATTTACTGACTTGTAATTTTCCCATTGCAACCAGCCATTGTTATTAATTTGCTTTACATTCACACACCAGTCAGTCCTCACTGCAAAGCAATCAGAGATTCTTCTCTGGTGTATTTAACTGCTAAGTATCATGGTTCTATTTGGGAGGTAAGCTCAAAACAGGAAAGACTGCCTCTCAGTTTAGCCTTTATAAAATAAGCAAATTCTTTCAGTAATGGTTAATAAATTGAAATTTGCCTTCTGCAATTATTTGTAAGAATAAAACTTCATTGATCAAACATTCACAGAAAAGCATAAAAGGCACAAACATAGCCAAAGCAAATTCACTGCTAAACTCAAGTGAATTGTCACGGAAATTTTTCATGTAGTATTTGTTGCACTCAGGTAATGAACATTTACCCAGTGTGTTGGCTTTTCATGTCCCATTATTCATGCCAACACATTCATTAAAATGGGCCTATGCTATTTAACATAATCAGCAGCGTGCATAGGTGTGGCCTTCAAAGAGTTATTACCACAGTTTACAGGCATGCTGTTCATAAACACAAGCAGAACCCCAGTCAGTGCAAAACGCCAAGCCTCCCAAAAAACATATGGTAATTTTTGCTGTGTAAAATGGATAGATGCACTATATAATGCATAATTGCATCACATTATATCTGAACTTCTAATTGCTTAAAGTGATATTTTAAATCACATCAACAACATTATTACCTAATTACCCTAAGGGTTAACTGATATTCCAGTGATTAAGTCTAGGTAGAAGCGATAGAGCTATTGTACTGCCTTCATCCACTACAGCAAAAGGTTGCAAATGCACTTCTCAAATCCATATTCTGTGAATGTTTTCAATATCTTGGTATGGGGAAAAAAGGTGGAGAAATGAGTGCCAAAGGGAAGGAGTTTCCTCTTGCAACATGCTGAATAACAAGAATTATTTTCATTTGCTCTAAAGGAACTATTACAGAGCGGTTCTTTTCCTTTCACATCATTGTGATGCAAAGTAGAGTAACACGGTAACATTTTTGGTACTTAAACCGGCTACAAGAATTATGGAGGATAGTGAGTAACATTACTCTGAAAAGGCAAGTTACTATCAGAATCTGGGGGAGTAAAACAGACAGTTGTAGGCCTTTCTCCACTGTCAAATGACCCATTCATGAGACTTTCGTTAACTGCAGGAATAAAATATAGCATTCTAGGTGTGAGGCATTGCATCTTCCCCTTTTCCACTTATTAAAGGCTGTCCTGGTTGCAAACCTAGAGGCAAAGCAGGTGTCACGCCTGCCTTGCCCACTTCACCCTGGAGCATGTGTAGTCCACAGAAGATGGTTAGAAATGCTGGTGCTGCTGACTGCCTTCCTAAGGGATGAAGTTTGCTGAAGGTTCTTCAGCATAAGAAGAAATAAAATGAAGAAGTTTCACTCCATTTACTCTCCTGTTTTCTGAGCATTTTCCTCTATTCACGTAACTATTGTATTTAAAGATTTAGAATATTTCTTTTTGTATAACGCAGTCACTAATATCTCAGAAATCTCTTTGTAACCTGCTCTAGGACAGATGGCAGCTATTTATCTGATAAAATCTTCTGCTAATGGCTGAGGCAAAACTGCACAACTGGAACAAAAATCACAGTAAGGTACATAAAATACTTCAAATGCACAAAGTACTTAAAGTCATAATTTTCTCAATTTACTACTTTAGAAAATAACCTAATAAAAATGGAGTTAGGAAAAACCAAATGTTTGAAAGTCCAAAAGGAAAGTAAAAATAGTTCACTGCACATGTAATGTAAGACTGCACATACTAATACTCAAACATGGTTAGTTGTTTTTTCCAGGTATTTACTTTTTCAAGAATAAGCGAAGTGGATCTATGATTCAATCTAATCTTGAATCTGCTTTTATCTGGGGGTTCCAAATATGATCACTTTTATACACATAATGTTTCTTTCTCCTTTGAATGCAACAGATAAGGTCATTCAGCCAGGCAACTCTTTTGGATGTCCTACTCTGCAGCTAGCAGTTGGGTAAAATGCATGGGATCTAGACAGATACTGAATCTGCTTTATGTGAGTAATCTGAGGTCAAAACTATACCGAAATTAGATTTCCCCCTCCTCTTTTTAACACACATACAAACAATGCTCCTTCTCAGCTAACTAGGCTTGGCAAGCTTAGCATCAGGGAAGATGGATATCAACAGGTACTGCAGATCACATGTGACAGATTTACAGCAATGTTTCAATTCATTAAGTGCTCTGAAGGATGTAAACTATTTGGTTTGCAGCTGACCAGGCAGTAGATTTAAGCACATTTAGAAACCTACGCAAAGCTATGGGCTTTACTGCATCAGTTCTGAGTTTGCCATTCTGCTCTGGACAAGCACCTGACTGTGAATATTGACAGCAGAAAGACCTCAGGGAGAAGTTCTAGTGTGATACTTTTATTTTGGCTGTAGTTATCAGAGCTCTTCATAAAGAAGTCTGCTATGCTCAAGTCTCATGTTTCAGCCCAAACCATTTTGAGTCTGTGATTCAAGTCTCCATGCTGAGGATGGGAACAACCGCTGGCCAGAAGCTTCAACATGGGCCAACATAGGCATGCCTCCTTGACAATACTGTAGAAACATCAAGGTGATGCCACGACGACCTGCATCTCATGGAGAGCACAACCTGTTGCTGTAAAATTTATGGCTTTTGCAAAGTCTCTTCAGTACCAACAACTCTCAAATCCTGAAGACGTGATAGGCATAGAAACACACCGAGTCCTACTCCATGTTTAGTTCTGAAAAGGTCTCATTTCCCCAAAGCAGTTGGTTTTTCACCAACCTTTTAAGGCATGAAAGTACTGGAGCTGTTTCCAGAGGTATCAGCTGTTCCCATACTGAGGTTTAAGTTCTGCATGTGGGTCTAGTTGCTTCCCTATCACCTCAGAAGTACCAAGTGGTCTCTCAGCCACTCAGTCGCTCAGCCTAGACCAGTAATTTACAGGTTTTAGTTTAGTAGGGCATGGCTGTCAACCACAGTGTGATAGAAGCAGTATTCTGGCCATAAAGTGCCTTCTCTCTGAAATTCTGATAGTAACCAAATACAGAAAGAATATACCAGGGAAAAGAAAGATGCAGGCCAGCCTAGGGAAGAATATTTTAGCCAGGGGTTTGGGGATGTTTCTTTCACTACTATTTTTGCCTAATAAATAAGATCATTGAGAACTGGCCAACAGGTCCTGCACTAAAAAAGTCTTTTTTGGAGACTAATCATCAGCCTCTTTTGGGCAACCTTTTTCCTGCCACAATCACTCTCTAAGGCATCAAGTAGCCCAGCAACAACTTCTGGAAAAAAGTACCTGGCAGAAGTGGAGATCTATCCTGACCTGTTTATACAGAACAGTGCAGGAAAGAAAGCTCTTCTTGTGGAGGAAACAACTGAACAAAGTATCGGCATGGTTGAAACGCGTGTTTATAGTAGATACGCAACTTCTGGCAAAGAGATGCAAAAAAAATACCATTCAAAGTAAGAAGTCCATCAAAAAATACTGCAAAGACTTTAGCAATCTTACCCCTTTTTAAACAAAGAAAGGGCATGCACCAAATCCAAATTATTTTCTTATTTATCTGATCTTCCAATCTTACTGCAGGCAAAACTCCAGCTTAAATAAGAGCACAGAACTGGCTCCTTGTTATGATCTCTATTTTGTCCTCTCTCACTAACCAACAGCTTCTATTTTTGAGACTGGATCTGCATAGTAAATCTTGTTTACATCAGGGAAAGACGAAGTTTAAGGTTTTTTCTAAGTGGATTTATGGCTTAAAGAGTAAAGGGAAAAAAAAAGAAGACTTGAAAAGGTTTCTTTATGGAAAATGATCTAGTAAGCATCAGAGTGATTGAAGGAGAGACCCATTCTTACACTTCTGCAGTGACTCCTTCTCCACCCTCACCAGCTCCTACTCCCAAATGCAGCATGTGTGCAGTTTCCATTCTATTATATGATTTTTCTGGGGGGGAAGGTGGGCAGGAGCAACAAGATATCCCTGATCGTAGAGCTAAGGATCAACATGTAAAGGGAGTCTTTTTTTTCTCCCCGGCCTCATAAGAATTGTTAGTTTGTAACAATTTTAATTGAAAGCAGCTGCAACTGAATTTTTTTTAAGGGATAAAAAACATGTATGAAATAAAAGAAAATCAGTGAAAAAAGCCTTGAATCCATTCTGAAGTCAGTGTCTGCCTAAAGGCATTCAAGGGTTTTCTTTTAACACTGACCTTTTCGTTTTTGCAAAGCATGGTTCCTAAGTACTCTCAAAATATTTTACTCATATTCCTAGAATTGCTAGAGTATTACTGTATTTGTGGGTGAAAGAATATTTCCTCAAAATTACTTTGAGACAGAAGTTTATGTGCTTTCCCCTCAACAAAACAAACTCATTGGACAAACTCAGACTTATGTACACAATATGAGAGATCTGTTTGCCATACTATGTTGCTAGGCGAACAAATGTGATGTCACAACATAGATTTTTATGACTAATCTATTAAAAATGCATCAGGAAAAAGAAGATTATTTCATCAGATACCAATGTAAGGAAGAAAAAAGAGACTTTCATTAAAGTGCAGAAAATTTGTTTTGCTTTGATTGGCTTTAAATATTTGGTTGTGTATGAATATCTGTGTAAGCTTCCAGTTCATTTAGCAGCTTTTAAATAATCATAACACCCTCCTTTATTTTCCTTTTAATTTACTTTATATATTTTTCCATCATGAAATCTTTGTTAAATTCACTATACAGTTTAATAGGAGTTTAATATCATTTGATTAAGCTGATTGTCTTTAAAACAAATATGCTACTAATCAAGGTCTCTAGTCACCCTTAAAACATTGCTCTCTTAGCCAGAGGGAAAGCTGTGTTTTGCATCCAATGGTGATGTAAAGCATAATCTCTTGTAGTGACAGAGAGAGATACAGGTGAATTTAATTTATTGTGATACACAAAAGTTCTAACAATACAGGGGACTAAATAAACAAGCGAAAGGCTTGATACATTTCTTTGATTACTGACAATAAAGCAATGCCTCAAAGTTTAAACTGTCAGCAACTTTAAGTGATCTATTCACAGCACACTGTAATGTTACTGAATAATTATATACAAGATATAATCACCTTTTTTTTCTTTTAAGTGTAAGCAATTTCAAATGATTAAAAATTAGAACAGAAAAGGATTTACAACATCAAAGAGGAAAAGAGGTGCCTTTTTAAACATCAAATTTTATGAAAAACAGAGACATTTACCTATGTTGTGTATTGCTACCTAGAACTTCAGAAACTGTTGATTATCCGGCAACAGGATTCCTTTCCTGAAATGTTAAACTAACACAGATAGAAAAAAATTAAGATAAACTGAGTATGAGTGAATGGGAATGAAATCCTGAAAACCACACACAGAGCAAGGAAACAGCTGCATTCTGTTTAACCAGAAGTTAATCAACTATGAGAGAAGTAAGCAAGATTTATCTTTATATCTGCCAGAGATTATTAAACATTTAAATATTCATTTTACTTCTTTAAATAGGGATTGTTGAAGCATTACAAAATGGCACTGGATGCTCCCCACGTATTATTAAGAAAGCATGTATTAATTTAGAAAAAAGTATTACCACATTAAATTTCTTTGAACAACTTTTAAGGAAGGTACAGTTTTCCTGGACACTGTTTAGTAGCTCAGACTCCCTAATTTACTTTAGATCACATAAGAATTAGCTAGGTGGTGGACTTTTGCCAGTACTTACATCATAAAACCACCCCCTGCCTGGGTGTGATTGGAATTCTTTGCCTAAGACTGACCCTGAATTTAAAAAGGCAGTTGTAGGTTCTGTCTGAGGAGCCCATAAAGTTATAAGAAGTTTGGAGAGCAAAAGTTTGCACATCTAGCACAGGGTAAAGCTGCTAATTCTTTACTTTCATGACTTCCATTTCTTCCCAAAGAAAACAAGAACAACAAAGATTGCTATGCTGCATCTAAATGACCTTTCTTTATCACTCTGTACTTTGTCTGCTTAATACACCAAGCACATCCTTCACACTGACTGTTATTCCCTTGCACCCAATACTGACAGAAACTGGAGTGGAAGCAGTGGATTTCTCAGGAAGGGTCCCCAAGCCCTGAACCATTCTGAGGACACTTCTACCTCGCCCACCACACCATCGACCTTGCTGCTGGGAGAGCCGGAGTAGGAATACCGTTTACTGGTGGATTCCCCAATGGTGCTTCTACCAGCTCATCACCTTTTTTTTTTCTCTTTTAATAATTTCTCACGTATCTGCAAGCTTTGGAGAACTACAATGGGAAGAGAGAGGAGAAAACAGATAGACATGCCATACAGATACTCCTTCCATAGGTTCTCCATCCATCCCCTGTAAAACTTTATTAAATTATGTATGTTTTGCTCTGCCTTGGAACTTCCACCTCTGCTAGGGACAGTAGGAAATCTGGCTCTACAGCGTTATTAAAAACATTTTTATTTTTTATGAAACCAGAAAAATCCCAAAGGGTTTCCATGGATATATTTGGGATAAAGGCTGTAGTTTCCCTTTTTTTTAACGCATCCTCATTTGCCACTGTCTCTCGGCACAAGTTGGGTCCATGTGGAATCCTCCAGCTTGCTACCCCCAGTCTTTTGGAGAGTTTCTTTGTAATTCCTTTCGCCTTAAGCTGCTTTGCCTGTGCTCACCTACCCCCTGGGGCTCGCAGAGCACAAGCAGCCTCCTTCAGAGACCAGTGCCTACATTATTCCAAAGACTGCCTGAAGAGAAAGGTTCAGGCAGAAAGCCTGTATCACCCAGATCACAAGCACATTCCTTCCATGACATACAGGGCTCTGGATTCAAAAAATTTAGAGCTAGTTATACATGCCCCAGAAGCCTTCACCTACCAATCTCAAACATGCTTGGAAGTGCATAAAATTAGTGGGAAACTTCCACTTCTGACCTGCCCAAGAAGCCAGCATTATTCTTTACAAACTGTCCACACTTAGTCACTCTAGTGTCCCAGGAAACTAGTTTAATATTTTTTTGTTTATTATGGAGATGTTTTAATAGGAAGATGAATGAGATGAACTGAAGTTAGCTAGAAAACACCTTTCAATGAACAACAATGCTTACAGCACAGAGCCTATAAACTAAAAAAACAGAAAACCAGAATGTAAACACTGAACAATCACAAAGCAAAAGAATTTTTATTCTGAGCAAATAAAAGAAATGCTGGAGCATAAAGCCTTCATTAACTAAATACTGTCTATCAAAGTAAAATGCTGCTGAAACCTAGCAAGGCACTCCTAGCAAGAAAGAGTGGATTATTGCTTTTTGCCCACAACAATCCATCTGAATTTGCGAAGCAAAAATTGCAATTAAAGGTGCTGCAGTTTAATTCAGCACACCTCAGCAACAAAAGTTGTTTCACAAGTCCCTCAAAAACTTTTCTAGTATAACATCCATAAAGGAGCTATAATCAGGAACTGGTCGATTATCAAAAGTACCACTAAAATAATATGTAAAAAGGCTAAGTTAGCACTGACAGCTTTTAGAGCAGGTTGTATATAAAACCCTGAAGAAATCACCCAGTGATACATACTTGCTCTTCTCTCTTGGAAAAGTCTGTAAGTTATTACATGAATATGTACAGGAATGCAAGGAACAGAGTTACAAGACACTAACAAACAAGAAGCAGCAAACAAACCCCAGCAACCCCCTCATTCTAAATGGCAGCAACTCTCTGCAGCCAACAACTTAGGGCAAAACTGACAAACACTTGCCATGATTTTGGAAGCAAAGAGCTGCTTGGAGTTTTTAGCCAGCACAAAGTGTATTACCAATTACTCCCCAGCAACGTTTCAAGCCTGGCAGTGGAAACTGATAGAAAAGCAGTTACCCCGTGGCTGTACCCAATCAGAAAGCAGGTCACATCTCGTTAGCTGTATCATATACATTAAACGTCACAGATTTTCCATGGCTTAGCTGACAATTCAGCCATGTGTTTTTTATTTTATGATAACCTCATGTTTTCTTAAAAAATCACAATACAACAAACAGATCAACCTGAGATCCTTCACCATGCTGCATGTCAAAAACCTGGTAGATATCTGCCACTATATAAAGCCGTTTACTATGAAAGATTCATACTTTTAAAAAGTCTTTTCAGGGCACCAGTAATAAACTACTATGAAAAACTGCAGCACCAAGAATGTTTGCTACACAGACACAGGGACAGAAATGCAGCCTGATTCACTTCAGCAGACTTGAAAAGTGTGCTTTACTAAACCACGTAAAAAACAAGATGCAGCCCCCGTTTTTTTGTTTTGGGGTTTTTTTTTGTTTTTTTTTTTTTTTTTTTTTTTTTTTAAATGACAAAAGCATTTCCCCCTCCCATTCAGAATGCTCTTTGCAGTGGCTGATCTGGATTTCAAAGCCAGGGTGTATAAACCACTAACACATTTTACAAAGCATAACCAACAGTGAATGTAGTTTACATTACTGGGTACTTTTGACAGCTATATGATAAAGTAGTGAACTGACCATCTCTCTTGCTAAAAACAACAGCATTCTAAATGTAAACACAAATTTCTCGTCGGTTGTCCCAAACATGTGTTCTTTAAGAGTATCCTAGGAATAAGTTTTTAAAACTCCACTCCTCTTTTCAGTTATCATCCATTCTTCATCTTAATGAGTTTACAGAACAAAACCAAAGAAACGTTCGTCTCTCCCCCTAAACCTGCAACATTCCAGAATTAATTTCGTGCAAAAGCCAAAGCAATACTTTGCAATATTATAGCTGCAAATGCCAGTAGGACAGATCCTGAGCAAACAACACACTAAGGCAAAGAAATTTTCTGAGAGCAGCGTTATAATCAATCCTGAAGTGCTGTACTGTAATTTCATGATTTCAGCCTAAGCTGGTATCTCCTCAAAGAGTTGCTCTGCGTGGAAACATAATGAGGGATTACCCAATTAAACTACTAAATTAATTAGGGTTCATGCCTGCATATACTGTACTGTCTAGTGGGACGCTTCAGCTGGAATTCGGGCTGAAACCTACCACGGTCCATGCACAGGAAAACAAGGCTGGGGGACTTACCTCCGTCCGCGACTGCAGCCTCTTGTTCATTTCATATATTCGGTACTCTGGTTGCACCATGTATGGTGTGTGTCTCCTATAAAATGGGCCAAAAGGAGAAGAATAGAAAGGGTCATGTGGTGTGCTGGACATCTTGCCTGCTTGCAGAGATTCAAGCTACACAGAGTATCATCAACATCCATACAGAGCACATGGGCTGTGTGTTCTTCACAGTACAAAGTAGCGGCGCGCACACACACACACACATCCAGGCTGCACGCACTGGCTGGGGACTGCTGTGGGAGCCCGCTCCGGCGGAGACGGGCGGGGGGGTGGGGGGAGCGGGAGCGCACAGGCTCCAGACACGGAGAGGGAGGCTGGATAGCTTCAGGCACCGCCGCTCGGTTTTAAAGCAGCAGTTTCTGGAGGGGTCATTTCCTGTCCGCGCTGCCGACTAGTTTAGAAATGCCATCCCCCCCCTTCCCCGCCTGGCAGAGGTGCGGGTTGGGGTTCGCTGTCCCCCCGCAGGCCCCCGCCGGAGCCGTGGCGGGCTCGTTAGCATATAGGTGGTTTAAAAGCTGCCTGAGCCAATCACCCCGCGGGTAATGTCAGAAATGCGATTACTACAAAATACATAAACACAGGCCACGGCCATCCCGCCGCGGGCAGCCGGCACTTCCCTGTGCCCGACGGCTCCCGCAGCGCCCGCTGCCCGCCCGGGGCGGCCGCTCCGCGCTGCCCGGGCCGGGGGGGCCGCACCCGGGGCACGGCAGGGAGGGCGGCCGGCACAAAGAAATAACCTCGCACGCCACACTTCACACAATGGAGAGCACTCGGATGCCAGCCGCGGAAACCTCCCGGAAAATGGGAAAGCACAAAAGGGGAGGGTGGCAGAGCGGGACCCCCGGACAAGCACCGGCAGTGCCCTTCGGCGGGGGTCAGCCGTACGCAAATGGGTCATTTTAGACGCCGCTGTCCGGCGTAAAGGCGTCGGCAGCCTAGATGGGAGACTGCTCCCAGTTTTTAGGATCATTGCTGGGCATAAATCCAGTAGCGGTTAGCGAGCGTTGCCAGTGAATACCTAACATTGGGGAGGGGGGTCCCGAAGGAGGAGGGGAGGGCAAGGGGAGGAGATCACCCCTCGGAGGTGAGGAATGAACTTTATCTGTTGAATCATACTTGCAGGAAAGTGCTGGGAGCGGACACCACGTGAGCGAAAAGTCCTCAAAATATAGAATAAACAAAATGGGCGCATGTGCTCAATGGGAAAGTGCAAGGTCTAGGAGGGGAGCGTTCGGATTACCTGTACGAAAAAGTCCTCTAAGCACAGACTGTGTCCTCGTACACAGCTGTAAAGTATCAGGTATTATTTACAGTACTGAATAAATGCAAAAACAACAATAAACGGCGCTGAATTAATCTCTCATGTAAATTCATTCAAGCAAATGGAACCACTCTAGGAACAGATTTAGTTAACTAATATGATTAAGAGAATAACAATCAGCTGCAGCCACAACGGTTCTCAGTCGGAGTGCTCTGCATGAACGCTGCGGGATCGCCCATTTCACAGATGGGGAAATCAAGGCACGCGCCATTACTTTTTCTAAATTTTTGTAATAATCTCGAAAAATATTTGAGCATGATATGGCTTTACCACCGTCAAAAATATAATTCAAATCTGAGTGCAGGAATATTTTAAGAATTCTAGTTTTCACTGGCATTTGGCTAATTCTGGAAAGTCTGACCTCTCTTTTGAGGATAAAGTATGAAATTTCACACTTGATATTCTACTGACCACTGATCGGAATCATAATTTATCTTTCCCCTACTGGTAGTAGTTTAGCAAAACTATTTCTGAATGTTATGGAATAACAGTTTCCATAAGAAGTGACGTATTGAGCTGTTTTTATAGACTTCCCACAGCTTCTGTCACTAAACACAGAGACAACAGATAATACATGAGGAATGTCACTTCTCTCTTTAAGAGCACCCCAGCTATGTAGCAATACTACAGTGCCACTCCAGTTCCATTACTGGAGATGCTGAGTTTAATAAATAGCACGTGCAACATTTGGCTCAGTAGAGTGCTGCAGTGACTGTGACAGTGTTCTGCCAGGGTTTGCTGACCCCATGAAAAGCCTGCAACATGGCTACACATCTACAAGAAAACTTCGCTGCATCTACCTTGTATTTTAAAAGATCCCAAGAAGGCTAAAAAACCAAAATGACCAGAAAAAATAGTTACAGCACTAATAAACACAGTATTTATAACCTAAGTATGACATGCGTTTAAAAATGTCAAAAAACCCCAACCAGAAATCTACCAAGTCATGGATTTTACCTTGTTTGCAAAGCAAATCCAAAATACAACATTTGCCCAAGAAAGGACACACTGCTCTCTGTAATTAAAATGGTGGAATTTTGCATAGCTTGTAAGCTATTTCTGTTTTAAGGACTTTTTGATTAAGCTAAAATTCACTGTTTCACTGAAGTTAAACACAGAGATTATATTAGTATTGTTATTTTGGCTGAGGTGGGAGGAAAGGAAGGAGCAGTAGGATTTGCTTTCATGAGTAGGAGCCCCAGATACTCCCCTCAACCCCCTTATAAGAGCTTCTGTGTATGGGCCTAGCACAAAGCAAAAATATGCAGTGATATTTTAATAATTCCCATTGATTAACTGGCAAATTATCCCACACCTACAGCCCACCAGCAAGAACCAAATCCCAGGGTAGGAGCCTACTAATTACAGGCTCCGGCAGCTCTTCCAGTTGCCTGTTATCATCTAGACTAGTGTGATGCACAGAACAGTAAAACAGAAGGCAGAATAAAAGGAGCATAAAGTTACAGGGATCCTGACACTGTTGTCTCAATTCCCACTTGGATCTGCTGCCTTTTAAGTTTGTATGCGCTCTGGGGGCGTGGGTTAGGGGGCATGCAGCCAACCCCATTGCCTGGGCTGCTCCAAACCCCCTGCACCATTATTGGCATCAAGCTGCTACCCAAAGTGGCCCAGGGGTCGAAGACAAATAATCTGACCCAAGATTTAGGGCAGTCAATAAATTCCTTAATCTGGAAAACAAGTTTAATGTGAGCAGAGTGAAAAAAAAGAGGTGGAGGAAAACAAGAGGAAGAGACTAGTCTTCCCGAATCTGAAAATGAGTCTATTCCTGTGCCTGTGCATATGCATGGCTCCCAACAGATGAGGAAACTGTGTGCAGAGTTGTCTTCATGTGGGTGTAGGCACATGCAAATTCTGCTGCACCTCAAAGTGGTGAGATTTACACCAGCACCTGGAGGCCAGACAGGGAGTGCTGGGACATGTCCTTGGTTCCCCAGTCCCAAACCTGCACACTGCGTTGGCTTACCATAACCCTGCCTGGATGCTGCACATGAACACGGGACAAGGCACCGGAGCAGAGAGGGACCAGGACACGGGCTTGCGATTCCCAGCTGGCTGGAAGTGTGCCATTAGACCCCGCCAGCAGACACAGAGCTGCGTTTTGTGTCCCTCTGGCGAGACACTGACCTCCACATAGGCCCTCGGTAACCCGGAGGAGGACTGGGATAATGCGGCTGCTGTCTGGGTGCTGGATTGCCCTCTCCTGGGCAGAAACAGAAGGACCCACGTGAGTCAAGGACTCGCACTCTGGCAGCTCTGGAGGACAATTTCCCTTCATTTCAGGGGAAAGCATGGGCCTGGTGGAGCAGAAGGGTGCATGTCCTCTGCCTCTGCATCCACCTGTGTGATATATATAGCACCTCTGAGTAGCCAAGTTGCACTACGGTAGAAGGACCAAAAACCAGCAGCAGAAACTTCCAGGACAAAAGCAGGGAGCAAGAAAGGCTGAGCCATAGCAGTTTGTTCATCTGTCCGTGCTGGAGCAGCTGGCACAGGCTGCACTGGGAGGGTTCCTGTGCTGCCACTGCCACATCACGGCAGGGACAGCCCCGGAGCACAGCCCAGGCAAAAGCACCACGTGCGGCCAAGGCACAGCCCTCGCTTCACCAGGCTGACAATCAAAGCAGCTCTGAAGGCTGCACTATTTTTAATAACCGCTTAGTAAGAATAAGAATAAGAATAAGAATAAGAATAAGAATAAGAATAAGAATAAGAATAAGACTGTAGAAGAGTGATACAGCTGAAAATAGGTGTAATTTCTGTATTTGTCCCTGGTATGTGTTGACTGTTTAGTCTCTGTCAGAAATCAGGTTTACAAGGATACATTTAAGGTGGTTTGTAGCTGTTGAATGACAGTAAAGGAGAGACTGATTGTAGTTGAAGACACATAGCATATGAAGAGATAACTACAAGTACTTGAATATTGAGGATGCTCAAGTAAACAAGATTTGTTTTTTAAAAACTAATGACACTACGTTTTCAAACTATCCTTTGTTTATACAAAAGCCAAATAGCACTGAAGACTTCTGATGGAGTGGCCTTAGGTAAAAAAAACAAAGCTGTTTTCCTGTGGATGCTCAAAAGTGACTAAATGAAATATGTTTATCAAAAGCTGGGATGCACAATGAAGAACCATGAGCAATACCCAACCATCTGTAACATATACTCGACTGCAGAGCTCAAACACAGATTTTGACAGGCTTCAGGTTACTTCCATTCATTTCTACAGCTATAGCATACCAGATGCTTGCAATTTATAGCAAAACTAGAAGCTGTAATTTTTTGCATTAAATATTAGTTCATTGAAATAAAAATATATTCCAGAAAACAGTACCCTTTCACAGATAATTTGTGGACAGGAAACCAAATAAATCTGTTCAGTCTATTGTTAAAAATATTGACTGAGCTCAGTGTACACTTCCAGACTTTTTCCATTTGGATTACTTTTTATTTTTGTTGCAATAATTTTAATTTTCTGTCATTCATTAATGACATGATTGTTTTTATCAGAAGGGTTTTTAAAAAAATGCATAAGTGGAACCCACCAAAACTACTGTGTTTCAGAGTTTGTAATGTGGCAAGAAGGGTTCACATCTTTTAGATACTTCAGGCTTTTTGCAGACTCAAGCCTCCCTTGCATAAATTACATATAATTAT
Source organism: Trochalopteron elliotii (assembly GCA_024734555.1). Lineage (NCBI taxonomy): Eukaryota > Metazoa > Chordata > Aves > Passeriformes > Leiothrichidae > Trochalopteron > Trochalopteron elliotii. Next base: position 5,438,769 of record JANPWX010000025.1, read on the forward strand.
CATTCAATACAAACGAAAATTCTAAAAATTCTCTTGTCCTATTTAATCCTAGTAAATTAGAGTTACAGCTCCAGCACTCACTAGTGATGCTAGAAGTACTTCTAAATAAATGATAACACAGAAGGGATTTTGAATATTTTTGAGTTCTTCAGTGTACATGTCTTTGTCCTCAATCAAAATGGGTATTTAATTTTGTCTGGAAACTTTATGAGTGCCCAGCTGAAAGCAGTCTTTGAGGAGCCTGCCCATGCCTGACTGAGCAGCCTGTCTGCTTTACTCATCCAGTACCTGCACAGTACCTGAAAGAGACAGAGCAGGGGAGGTAAACATGGAACAAAGTGAAATGCTGAAAATCTTACCTTGATATTACATTGATTGGCCACCTAAATCCACCAAGATACACCAGACAAACTGCCTTACCATCTCTTCAGTTAAGCTGTGGTAAGCCAGTGCTGTGTGTTTTAAGTGTCCTCCCTTTGTTCCATTGCAGAGGGATACTGGTCTGTAGGAGCTCCCAGCTGCAGTCCAGCTCCTCAGCTCACAGGAGACTCTTGCTTTAAGCCTAAGTGGCTTCATTTTGCTCCTCACCACGCTGCCAGTGCAGGATGTGAGTGGACAGTGGGCTTGGGCAGCCTCCACCTCCACACCCACCACACCTGGGCACTGTACCTACAAAGTACTTTGTGACCATGTGAGGAGGACTGCTGTTAGGGGGAAATAGTGCTGGGAGGAGAGGATGAGGTCTCAAGTGTGATGTATTCAGCCCTTGACCTCCAGGGAAGCTTCTCTGGGCTGCAGCAGCTTCAGGAGACCAAGGGAATATCTGTCCATTGACAGCATCTTTCAGACTAGTAAAACAACAAAGAGATTTAATATACCTTGATTTTGTTGAATCTCTGAGGACACCATGAAGGCTGCTTTCTAGAATCCAGCAGCTTCAACAACACTTATGTCTTGTTTTGTTCCATCTCCCCATTTTCCTTCATATTGCACATACCTGCTCATAGACCCTTTTGGAGTAGAATTCCTTTTCCATAAACCATACCTGTCTTGGTAGCTTCCCACCATACATATTGGGTTTCCCCTACCCCACCCCCTGCATGGGGCTACATGCTGCTGAAATTTGGGGTGGCTTATCACTGGAGACTGATGCTGAGAAGGACTGTTTGAAGCAACTGAGATTTTCCACTCGAAGTGCTCAGCAAGTTTTGCTGGGTGTGTTTTCCCTGAAGAAAGTATGAAGAAGTAATGCTGAGGATGGTGTATCTAGAGCAGTCAAACAGGGGAAAGAAATGGATGAAATTCCTGTAATTTGCCTTTTGCAGCCATCTCCCAGCGGCTGAGGAAGAAAACAGCCTTCAGCAGCAGAGAAGACAGTGCTGCGGTTTATAGCATTGGCAGACAGCCAAAAAAAAATCTCCAAAGAAGTGGTGGGGGAGGCTACAGGAGCAGACTATGGTCTGGCAGACTGACCCTTCAGCAAAAAATCAGGTCAGGAGAGAGGAAAGGGCCTGAAGCATCTGAGCCCCTTTCTGATATACTAGTTTCTCTTACAGACAAGCTAAATACGAATTAAATGCAGGTGGCACAGTTACTCAGCTTTAATGTATTATGTAATGTTTTATTTCGAATTTCTTTAGTCTCAGTGCAAAGCAAGAATCATTATAACTACTCCTCAATATAGTAAGAAATAAACAACACTGGGCTTCAACACACTCTTTAAGCAGCCCTTCCTCCCTAACCTGGGTCTTAGGACAGATATGTGAACATGAAAAAGAGTGAATCATTTTGGCTAGTGATTCACCTGAGATGTTCATTTTGGCTGGCTTTTCCTACCTGGAAGAGCTTAGTATTCCTTTTATATGACCAACTCCACCATACCGATTTACCTGTTACACACCTCACCCAGTGCTCAACTTTCAGCATATTTCAATTAGTTGAAAGATTACTTTTTAAAGGACTCAACTGGGAGCACTCAGCTTTGGAGGCATTTCAGTTGAGTGCTAATTAGCAACTAGCTGACTGTCAACTTTTCTTCTTCGAAGAGAGGGTAGGGTTGGTGATTCCCTTCTGAATTACCTGGCAATCAAATACCTGTTGAAATTTATTCATTAACTTATAATAATCATCCCTAGCTTCTTTGGCAATTTTCATCTTCAAAGCACTTTATAAACATTCATAGAGGCCGTGTGGTGATTAGCACTGTGACAAAACTGTGCAACCTCCTGCATATAGGTCTCTCTCCCTATTTTACTGGTGTGGAAGGTAAGGGAGGGGTGAATGACTGAAGAAGTCAATGGCAAAAATGGAGTTATACCTCAGGAAACTATGACTTAAGGATTTACATTTGGATCTTGCACAGCAGAGATATACACACTGAGCAGAACAAGTCAGGGATGGACGGGAACACTGGTGTGAAAGGGAATGATGCACAGAGAAATTCTGGGCCTGGTACCAAGGTGGGATTAATTTAAGAGCAATTTGGAACTTGTAATTATGTCTTTACCATGTAACTGAAACAAGGTCCCACCAAATCCTGGACTGTTTCACCATGTTGTTTTGAACCAACTGCCTTACTACAAAACATGCAGTGCCACTCAGTTTTATCTATTCAGTTATTTTAACGCAAAGTCCCAACCAACTGCATAAAGAAATGTATATTGAAAAAGTATTATTTACTGCACAGATTTTGAGTCTTTTATTTCATGTTTTTAATTCATACTCCATTTTTTGTAACGATTGAATCAATCATAAGCATTTTGATCTTAATTTGATCTTAGACCTCTGTGCTTGCAAAACACAAACCAAAACTTACCAGGAAATGAAAGCATGCAGGATACAATCCATTGAGATTCTGGTACTGTTTCAGGTAGTCTTTCCACTGCTTTAGACTGTACACTCAATACATGAAAAATGCAATCAGTTACCTGTATGCATATTTTGTAGACACAACATAATGTTTTTAATTTGACTTTTAAAATTTAAGTACATGTTATCATTTTAAGTTTTATAATTTGAAATGTTACCATGCTCTGCAGTGCTTGAATTTTGCCAAGGCCTTGTATGGCTGCATAAATGTGAGTGAAATAACCAGGAGTTTTGCTTGGAAAATCTGATTATGCTGCAAGAGCAAAATGTTCCAGCTCATGAGGACGAACGGCTGGCTGTGCCTCTCCTTTAAGTGAATAATGAGTTTGCACAGAAAAATAGAGTCTAAGGAAAATATATACTGAATACATCTTTATCTCCTGTATCTCATAGATTCTGTTCTTCTGACATCTCATACCTTCCAGGTATGCTACTCAGTGACCTATATCCAAACAATGACCAAAAACTGAACATGTATCTAATTCAGTATTTAAAACACACCAGATGCATTTTAAACAGGTCTGACATGCACATATTGCAGAGAGCGTGGAAAGATGCTGACATCTCTGGAGAAACAGCAGATCTGAGCTCCCTCTGACTTGAAACTTGGCCCACATCAGGAGCTACTGCCTCTCATGGAGACAGGACACCACCAACCAGCTGCTCAATGGCAGCAGCTGCATCTCCCAGCTTCAACTCTCATTGCTACCTTTGATTTCTGATTCTAAGAGTGCATTCTGCTCTCTGCTGTCTGTTGTCTTCCCAGCATCATCCCATTGCATGTATTCTGCAGCCATGCCAAGGTGCATTTTATAGTGGTGTACTAAAACCCCACAGTTTTAACAAAAACACAGTGTTTTGGGCATGAAGTTTCATGGATTTCATGGACTGTGGAATTCTAGTAAATTTGCCCATATCTCTTTGCTTGTGGGGTATGAAGTTTGAAAGTTGTTGATTAGAAAGCTTCTAATTAGATGACAGAAAAAACCTTCAGAACACTTTATTTTTGCTTGACACCCAGGGAACTGGCGCAAAACTCCATAGTATGCTTTCTTCAGTGCAAGTATCCTAGTAAATATTGCCTTGATTTCAACATCTGGTTCACATTAAATAAAACTACAGATGTGAATCCAATAAAGATAGAAATTTCAGAGGGAAGATAAAAGGCTTTAAATTAACCAGCAAGACATTTGTGTTCATTTACAAAAGCCAAAAAAGCAAGTACAATTATCACAGGACCTGCATGTCTTAGCTAGAAAGGGTAGCACTAGAATGTCCATTATTTTAAATACAACTCATCCTTAATGTGATATGAAATTCTGAACTGAATTAAGATTCTAAGTCACAATATTTTAGGTTTTTGCATTTTTAATCTGGTAATCTTGAGATTTGAGGAGAAGAGTAAATGAAAGTGTGTGAGAAGGGCCATTTAGTCAGCTAAAGAATTATGAACATAACACGGACAATTACAGGGCTGTTTTACATTAACAACATGAGCACTGAAAATTTTCTAACGCTTCGTACAGCCTTTGTATTTCATGTATGTACATACATTATAATCAAACCGTAGTTAGTAATATGCGTTGCATAGAGATCAAAACAAAGGAGGTCTTTACACACCTGGAGTTAGGTCTACACTGAAATACGCCATTGAAAAAACCCAAACATTTCAACCATTTCACATTTTGATGAACAGAGTTTCAGTTTTCTGAACTTCTTTGCATTATAGGCCACACCAAAGTGTTTGCCAGGCAAGCTCACTTAGGGTTTTTTAGTGAAGTAATAAAAAGACCAGTGGGATGGTGGTGTCAGGATGAGTACCTGACCAGTGTGTGATGTCAAGTTCATGGAAGGATATATCCATGAGTTGTTTCCTTGTTGCTACTATTGCTTTTGCTAGGTAGAGGGCAGGTGTATTGTATATGATCTTCAGTCACATTTCCATTTGGTGGTTCAGGATTCACTGTATAGTTTTAGGGAGCACATCTGATGGCAAATAAGTCAGAAGCAATAATAGTTGTTTTAAGTATTCAATATTTAAGCTTCATTTTTATAATCTTGTATAAAGGAAATATTTTAAAATAAAGTTCCATTGTTGAAAACAACTAATTTCTGTATGTTTACTGCTTTTACCTCATACACTCTTCCCAGGTCTTAGTTGTAAATATATGTGCTATGGCACAATTTTAATCCTTTGACACTTTGGAAATCCTAAAATTCAAATTCAAATTAATGTCCTTGATTCAAAACAATCAAATTGAGTCACTGGGAAAATCTTTAGGGGAAAAGCAGGCTTTTACAAAGACAGAGATTACACTTGTCATAGTCTCAGTGAGGCGCAATGAGGCTGTAATATAAAAAGGAGAGACCCCCTCTGCCTCATCTTCCAAAATGTTTATTTACATGTAGTTCAGGTTGTCATGCATTTCTCACAACCATTCTTCAAAGAGACTGTTCATTATGATAAAGACTTGAGAGGTGAGACTGAGATGGGAGACTGGAATAGTGAGCTGAGTGACTGTACTGGCAGCCTTGCGGTTTTACAGGGTACGATAGTGCTAAATGAAGTTTAACAACCTAAAATTTAAGTTAATGGTGTTTCTTGTAAGAAATCAGAAGCATATATCATGCATAGAGCTTGACATAATTTATTGCTAATTTCAGAATGGCATTTCTGTAGGCATATTGTGTGCAGATCCTATTCTGCCATTCCTACACATACCATGAGAGCATGGCATCAGTGGAATCTGCTGATGTGTATCAAGGCAGACACACTCTCCACTGTGTTTGTGACACCAATTGCCCAGCTGTTCAAACTGATGTCTCTAAAGTCACCCATCAGTTCATGAAGCCAGGTCTTCTGCTGGCAGTGAGGTAAAGGGGCAGGCAGCAGGACCTGTTGTTGTCCCAACACACAGTTAGAGCATCACTGCAAGGCTCACCCATGGGATCCTATCCTGTGATGTAGACATAGTCCTCATCACACATTGGTTTATATTCATTCAGCAACGGACCATAGCAAGGGACAGGCTGTTGCACAAAGGCTGGAAAGTACAGTACATTTCAGCCAAAGGCATAGACATAAAAATGCCTATTTTGCTAAATCCTAATGAAGCTTCTTCTTCGTCATCATCATCCTGTGCTGAGTGGAGCATCATCATTCTCCCCATACAAACTCAACTTTTTCTTTTCCATCTATTCTGTTTAATTCTCAATTTTCATTTCCCTCTAATAGGCCATTCCTTACAACTTATCCTGAACCAGAATACTTCTATTTCCCCTTCAATTTCAGATATTTCTGAAACACCTACTAACTCTTCCCCTGCCACTGTTTTTAGACCTCTCCTCCTACCCAGCATCTACTCTGCTTCAACACTATTCCTCCATCCCTCATCAACATTTACTCATCTTTCTTCATCCCCTTGACAGGTCTCAGCACTTCTGGCAAAATGCTGGGGGAAGCTGCAGCACACAAACCTTGTTTGGTCACAGCAGCCCAATGATGTATTGTGCGTCATCAGTCCCACAGAAACCCTGAAGGACATAAATATGGTAATGGCAGCCAGCCCAGAAGAAGCTATCAGATCTGCTGGTATTCTGCCAGGGTTTTGTGGGAGATCAGGAAAGGTAAGGGGGAGTACATGAGAAATCAGAGAGATAAGAAACTTGGAATTATATGGAAATCAGTGGAAAGGGGGAAAAGAGTTGGCCTTTATGGTTTTGTTTAGGTTTCTGAAAAGGTAGTGATTTAAGATGGAATATTTTTATTTTATAGGAAAGCAAAGTACTGCAGGTTAAAGTTTGATACCAGGTTCACTGTCAATGTGAATATATACTGAAAGTTTACTCTACTGCTACTGTGATCAATCTGAATTTAGGTCACAGTTCCTTGAAGTATGTATTCAAGACTTGGATATAGCCAGAGGAAAGAGGGGAGGCAATGGTGTTCACAACAGGATGTATGTGGCTTGTGGTCATCCCCATTTAACCCAGAGTTATGCCCTTTCAGGTGTTCAACCAAATCCATCTCTACTGTTAAGCCAAGTAGATTACAGGCTTCTGTTTCTCATGAATACCAAAGCTTAGTGGTGTTGTGGGGGATGTGTCCCATCTTGTATATTGTTCCTTCATGAGAACTGATCCTAATTTTAGAACCCTTTAGTAATTCACAAATAACACTGACTTCATCTTAAATCAATGATTGAAAATCTTATATTCAAAAAGTTCATTTAACAATATTGCCCAGACTAACATTGAGACACACATGCAGACAGCTCGGGTGAGTTTCAGACAAACATCTGAAGTTTTGAATTGAGATTTGAGTTTAAAATCTTGCCTGTGCATATTTCCTATTCTTGGTGAAAACTGGACAAAGAAATACCAAAATAAAATGGGAACACTTACATCAAGTAATTAAAACCATGAGATTGCGTAGTTAAAAAAAAATACACAGCATAAGAAAGTTTTCTGTTGACTGTTGCAAGGCATCAATTCCTTCTGATTCTGGGTACATGTCCCAGCTGTCCTAAGCCCACTTTAAGATTCAGGTTTCTAAGGGATATTTCTTATGGCCAAGCTATAAGGTCCTGCTTCATCTGCATCAGACCAAATGCCAGATGATTGCAAAGCAGGAGAGGACAGGCCCCAGTGTGGTTTCAGTTTGCTCTGATCCAGGCTAGCTGCTGCACTAGTCACTCATTTTCACAATTCTGTCTTTTATTTTCCTATTTATTTTCTTTATTTTCTGCAGCAAATGATGTATGTGTGTATTTTACAGACAGCAGTTGGTATTTTAACTACTCATATTCAGTTTTGAGGGTTATGAACGTTTAATAAATCACGTCTTTTGGAGCAATGTTCAAATTCAGACATTCAACCCCATGTGATTGAAATTTAGTCTCCATTACACTGTGCAGTATATTCCAGGTAAATGTACTATGTATTGCTGTATTGCTTGATTGACTTTAGCAAGTCTTTATAAGAGCATGTTTAAAAATCAGGTCAGGAATACCTTAGACTATATGCCTATATCTATCATTCTGCATTACTTGGTTGTTTTTTTTGGTGGTTTTTTGTTTGGTTGGGGTTTTTTTGTTTTTTTTTTTAATGTGACCAGCAGAAACCTGGTGTCCTCCTCTCAGCCAGCCATCATTATCCTTTGGACACTGAATCCTGCTGCTTCTTCTGTGTTCTATATTTGACTCTGCGACTTTTCCTGAGGGAAGGACAGAGCAATGTCCTCTTAAATATTGAGCTATAACCTAGTGTTTGTGGCATGCTTCTAGGAGCTGTGAACCCCCTAAGCAGAAGAGGGAAAAAAAGTTAGGTTTCCCACTTTGTAACCCAGAGCAATTGAATAAACAACGGGTGGAGGCAGCACCACTCCATATTTATGTGGAGACAGTGGGACAGTGAAACACATACCAAGAGTGTTGAATGTAATAATCAAAACCAACAGTGGCATACAATAGACCACCCAAAACACAGCTGTAACAGTTTTTCAGCTCTGCCATGGAAACAATGAATAGAAACAACGAGCAGAATAGTTTTGAAAATAACATTTGCACATTTCAAAGTAGAATCTTAAACTTTGAACCAACTGGGATAGTAGTTAGAATGTTTTTGCAGATATAATTTTTGATGCATGAGGTCAGCTCTTCTAACAGCACTGGAGAGGTGTAGACCCTAACAAAGTGATAGGTTAGTGTGCTGTGCAGGAGGTAGTTCTGTCACAGAAGCTGCTTCAACTGGATATTTCCTGATGTTTAAAGAATTGCATTCAGAGGTAATTACTGTCAATACTTAATCAGAACAACTGTTATTTTATATCATACAGACATTATTAAATAAAAAATATATATTGTCTTTTCCATTTTCATTCTGCTCAAGAAATTATGTTTTACCTGGTAGCAAAAACACCATTCCAAATCTGTGAAATTATGACCAGAGTAATTTAGTAGAATTTCCCTAGCAGGCCTTTGGTGTGCCAGCCTTTAGTGCGCCAACCTATAGGTTTGGCAGGTGTGCACTAAGAAAACCTCCAGTTAATCTGGACCCTGAAGTGATCATAGTTGAGATTTCCAGAGAACCTCTGTAAGACTGACCATGGTCCTCTGGGGTGACTTGTGGGGTGACTCCTTTCTACTGATGCTGTGTGTTAGTACTCAGGATTTTCTTACATTAGAGAAAGCTCTTCAGTCCAGGTCGGAACTTTGCCATCCCTGTCATATTACATTCACTACACTTCACTACACAAAGCTACCCAAATAAGAAATTATCTGTTTTCTCATGACTTCTTCTAGAAACTTCACCAGTATAATATACCTCAGAAATGGAGGCTCTTCTTTCTATACCGACAAATTCCTCTGCTATATAATGGGGCAAGAGTGCTTCTGGTTTTGCATACGAGGTCCAAAACATAGCAAGATTAAGGCTAAAATCTGTAAATTCCTCAAGTTTGGAGTGATTAGTTGCCCAGCATTAAATACATAGACTTTGATTTTCCTGGGCTGTTGGTCACCTGCTGCTCCTTCAGATTTCTTCTGCAGTGGGAACTGTCAGTGCTTCAGATATCCATACCCTGATTTTCAGAAGAGCCAAGAAATTATATTAAAGCTTAATAAAATAAAGTTTTTCCCTTTTCCAGGTTGGAGGAAATATTTGGAAGCATCAGGCAGAAAGACTATTACCATGGGAAATGACTAGATGATGAAATCCTTTGCCTAAAAATCTAGAAGCCTGAGGTGCAAGTTTCTTCTCTGAACCAAATGGTTTAAACCTGATCTTCTCAGTATTGGTTGCATAGGGTAGTAGCATACCTTTCTCTTATTAAAAAAAATAAAAAACAAACCCAAAATTTTCTAGTTGAAGTGAGGCTTTCCATCCAAAATAAGGGTGAATCTAATCCTATTTTTAAAAGTTTTGGAATGCACTTTTTGGAAGCACTTTTCTCTGACCCCTTTTTTCTTTCCTACTCTACCCAAAATGTTTGACAAAAATAATCAAAATCTAAACTAATTCTTACCATAAGCTTGACAGATGAAAAAGACTTTCAGAAGGCGATTATCTCATGGAAAGAGAAACAAGTTCACTTAAGTTTTGGTGAGCCATATAACCACTAAAGACTATCTGCCATCTTCCTGCTGTCCTTTTGCTCTGCAAGAACAGACCACTGCATACCTGTTGACTTTGGTAAGTCATAACGCTGGGGGAAGGATTCCTAATACCAGCTTCATTTAAAAAAACATCAACATGCCTTCTAAAATCTTCCAGCCTCAGCCCCACATGAAGTAGAGACTCAAGGGGAAACTAGGCTGCATAGAAGGATCTTGAATGCCAGCCTTAGTGGAGCTACTGTGAAAACAGCAACTCAAGGGTGTTCAAGCTGTTTTCCATGTTTGAAGACATTTAATGGTGTTCTAATGGGAAAAAAAAGTAAAACGCTGGTATGTGATGTGACTTGCATGGCCTATGTGTGGCACTATGACATTGAGACAACAAAATACATGGTAAATTAGTCTTATTTCTCTAGTAATAGAAATCTATAGCAACATGGACACAAAGAAGCACAACACTTATCCACAAATTCAAGATTTAATAGAAATGTAAGGGCTTTTCTTCCCCTTTAAGTAGAGGGGGGAAAAAAAGAAAAGGCAAACTCTCTCCTAATCTTCTGTGCTCTCTCACCACCACCATTTCAATCTCCAGTGTGCGCACATAGATCATGTCTGCCTCAGAACATAAATACACAGCAGTGCAACATAAGAATTAAAATTAACAGATGAATCCAAGGAGTGAAGCCAACTAACAAATGTATCTTGTTAGACTTCTGTCAGAGAACAAGATTTTTATCAGAAATGCTGTTTTTCAGAGGACATCAGGATAATTTCCTCCTAATAAATTTCCATCTTATTGAGAGCAGCTAAAGTTCTGCCAGTCAGAGGGAATCTCCCAAGGGTATGTCTTACGCAGCTCTCCTACCACTGGATTAGATGTATGGACACGTTTTAAAATACAGTGAGCCCAGAGTACCTCTGAAAGTGGGTTTAGGTATTAAAGACACACAACAATGGTAGAAGTTTGCCTCATTTTAAAAAAAGATTCACTGCTTTGTTTATTGCAGTCTTTTCCCCTGAATTCAGAGGAAATGAGTGTGCATAATTCCACATTCCCTGGAAGGCAAAAGGCAAACATTGGTCTAAGTAGTTTGTGGTGGTGTTTCGTAATTTTCATGAATCAATGCTTATTTTTTTTACTGCATCTTCTATAATTTTCTATAAATCTCTTTCCTTTCCCTTTAAAAATATTTAGAGGAGAAAAGAACCATGTGTCATAGGGTATTAGCTGATTAGTTCATTCAAACAGTGCTAATTATAGGTTTAATTGCTTAAATGTGAAAGTCATTTATTTAAATTAGCCGCATCAAACATACAGTATGCTCAAAACCTGAAACATTTTGGTGCTGGGAACCAGGGTTATATTCTGTAAACAGAACATGCAAAATATAAGATGAGAAACAATGTGCCTCTATGTACTGATTGGCAAACTCATTTAAGCCCCAAACTCCCTCCTCCCCTGCCTCTGGGGTCGGAAAACAGCCTCATTTGAACAATGACTAATGGAATGCACTGAAATGTGTGAGGGTTGAAAGGAGAAATACTATTCAAGCCAACAAACTCATTTCATTTGTGATTTAGAGGGGTGCTGCACCTTTCCCCTGAACTCCTCCTGAGAAAGAATGAATAGGCATCTCAAGGTTACATAAAAATGGGTATTTTGGGTGAGAAACTGTATTGGTTTTTAAAATAATAAATGAAGAAATAAATAAAGGTTTGTTATGTCATAAAAATACCGCAGGGAAAAGATGTTTACACCACAACAAAAAGGTAGTCAGAGCTATAGTGGCTCTGACAGAAAGAGTATGCTTGTGATTAAAAAATATGCTGTATTAAATATACAGCATGAGAACTATGATCAGAGTGCAAGAGAAGGGCTCAGCTTTTTAATCGGAGAAAAAATAAAGGAAGAAAAATAAGATTATTTTAAAGAACAGAAAACATTAGATAATTAACAAATTGAAGAATGCCTAGCTGCCAATCCCTCCATCTTCTGTATTGAAAAAGAAATGCATATAGACACACACGTCTGTTTTTTAAGATTTTTTTTTTAAAGGAACAAAGAGATTCAGAAGAGCTAGATTTCCCAGACATATCAGTTTTCGTGTCCTGTATCTCTGTTTGGTCTGTAATCAAGTTGTATCTGAATGTTATTGCATTTTTCTAAACCTTCAAGTTGATATTAAGCCCCAGTTTTCTCAACAATATTATGGAAGTACAAACAGCAGCAGCAGCAAAGGCTGGGGGATGCAGAAAGCTCCCCTTAATTTAATAAGGGTTTTTAAACCAAACGCTATGCACCATTGACTATGCAGGAAAGCTATTTTTTGCTGCAAAATTTCCCAGCTCATGAATATCCTTGTATGCTTCTCTGTGCACAGCCTCTCTCTGTGCCCCCTTTTCCTGCTGAGAGGGTCATATGGCCACAGGAGAGCCTGACCCCCTGTTTACATTTCACTGTGCACATTACACAGTGAAGAATAATACTACAGCTGGTTACTGCTTACAATTATTTAATTTTAAAAAACCACAACCAACCAGCACTTTAAAAGCTGAATTTATATAAATCCATCTGTCTCTGTGTCTCTTTCCCACACGCGACTAGCTATTTATTTTTTTACTTGTAAATTTGCTGTACTCATTCATTACAAGCTTCCTTTTGGGTGGGGAGAATGTTTGCACTTTTGCTCCATGCAATATAGAGTGGTAGGCTGAAAAAATTAGGAAGTTAAAAACGTTTGGAAAACATTATTGTCATATTTTATATAAGCAAAGTAAGGCAGAAAGAAGGTACAATCCTGACATCATGCAGCAGTGACAGAGGAAGCAATATGCACCCGTGCATGAGGCTGAGCCAACAGTTTCATCTCTAATTTTTAGAGACCCCTACCCTCCTGGCACACAGTGGTAGCCCCACAGAGAAGCAGGTTTGAGAATGGATAAGGAAAAATGCAGCTAAAGCATAATAACCCAAGCAAAAAAAAGCACCAAAAAGACAGTATTTCAAATTCAGAAAGGAAGTCCTGGGTAGATTTTGCTGAGATTAAATCTAAATTGAGTGGATTTCCAATGTGATCAGGGAACAGCATGTTAAGGGAGAGAGTTGGAGACATATCCTCGGGGGATTTATGTGGTTATACCTCCAGATGATCCCAGGGCAGTTGGAAAATGAGATACAAAGGGCTCTATTCTGCCCTCATTTGCACAGCACTTAACTCTGATTTTCATGCCGTTTAAACAAGAATGTCATGTAAAGTGTCTTGATCATTGAAAATGGTGCCAAATACATATTCTCCCCTCAAGATTACTCCATGCAATTCAGATCATGGGATATTTGCATTAGTTGAGCTGGCCTTTAGAAAAGAGGTACAGACATTAAAATAGAGGTTGTGAGGAAGCTAATCTGAATTGGCTTGTTTCTCAATTACTTAGCCAATATAATCTTGTAAATTACAGTTTCTTTAGCAGTTTTACATTTCTATTTGCCAGAGCAAACTGGTGTTTATATACTAGACATAGTTCATATAAATTTCGAGGACACGAAAGAAATGCTGAGAATGCCATTGTTTAAGACTATCATCTACTTTGCTAACATATGTAGATCTATAGTATTGCCAGTAAGGTGCAGGAAAAGGAAGTGTCACATCTTCCATACATTATATGATAACATGGTAATATGTCTCCTCATTTTTAGGTGTTTACAAAGCTTAGGATTTCCCAGTTACAGAGAGTTATGTTGCCCTCTGGATAAAAGATGGAGAAGTACATGGCAATAGTGACTTTTTGAAGGAGAGCTATTACACAATATAATAAATACATGGTATGTTAGCCCCCACTTTGCTCTGCTGTTATATGCTATGAACAGGCCTGTTTTATCTTATTCCCACTGTTATAATCCTCAGCCACTTAAATGATCATGAGACTCAGCTGAGGTGTTACGGTATGTTATTATACTCACGGTCACATTTCAGTCATTGACTAATCTCCTTATTAAACACCATGATTAAATCCAGGTGTGACACCAGCAGGTATGGTCCTATTCTGGATAGGGCTATACTTTTAAAAAGCCCATTAGATTCTGTGAAGGCACGTGCTACAGGCCTTAAAAATCATGGGCAACTGTGAAGGCAAAAGGCAAGATACAGTCACAAGTCTCTTTTCCACATTTTGTTGACCCTTCCCCAGACCCAGTTGGTATTAAATTTAAGGTGCTGGGTAAAAGAGCTCAGCAAAAAAATCCAGCAAGTTCTCTTGTCCAGTTTTATGTATTTGCATTACTGTCTTTAGATACTGCAAAGTGACCTGAGGGATGGGCATTACTCTGAAGTTGGCTGAGGCTCAACTGGAAACATAGCAAAAGCCCTCATTTACAAAGCATGAATAAGAAGCAAAGGGGGTTTTGAGGCTCAGACTCATGCTTAGGACATGAGGAGGAGCCTTTAATTTTTCAAGAACCTCTTCAATACATACTTTAGTGCATTTCAGTTTATGACTAGATTTTTATGTAGTTAGTTGCATATTTGGCCACCAGAATCATGTTCTGTTTGGGAAATAGAAAAAGATAATGCAACAGAACTCAGGACTATGTGTTACAGCATCAGAGAAGTATTTTTGTGCCCCTCTGTTTTCAATCTCTATGAGTAATGCAGCAAATAGAATGGATGATGCATTATAAATTACATGATCCATCATAGTAACCATCATCACTAACCAAATGATATAGAACATAACAAGAAATACTAGTAAATATTCAGTGAAAGCCAACTTTGAAATTATGAGTCAGCCTATTCTAGGAGCTAGTCCTAAAATAAAAGAAGTGGAGAAAGTATCATGTAGTCTACCTATAATCAAAACAAAACACAGCATTGCTTTTACATAAGGTCTAAAATTGAATGGCCAAAAAGATCTATTTTATTGCAAGATTTTGAGCAGTGTATATACTTAAGAAACTAAAAACATGTTTGAAATAATTTATAGACAGGTGTAAAAAAGGCAAATTTGCTGCACTGTTTCTTCTCTAGTCTATGGGGTGAATTTTGTGGGAATGTTCAGTGAACACCCTTTCTTCCAAAGAATTCTCAATGCTCTTCAGACTTTGTGCAGGTATGTGTCAAAGTAAAAATAATGCCCACTGAGAAGGGATCAGGCATTAGCTTTTTTTCACCAAACTCAATTAATTTTCAATTTGGATTTGCTTTGAGTTTTGTGGGAAAGATTAGAGGGATTCTGGCTGCAGTGCTTTTCCCTGAAAGACACCTCTCTATGTGCTATAAAATGACCAAAAGATGGTGTAAGTTTGGAGTGAACATACAGTCTTTTCCACATAGTGTCTAAGAATTTTGTAAAGATAACATATGTCTCAATTTTTAAAAGCTTTTTCTTTTATAGAAAGAGAAAAGTTGGTAAAAACCAAAGCTAGCAAGAGAGTCTAGTAGTACTTTCTTAGTGAGTACTGACTTGATTTTTGTATCTCTAAGCACTATTAACTTTACTGACATCAAAGAAGGCTCATACCCTTAACACATTATGAAGAAAAAAGGTATCTGGTTGCACTGGCCTCATGTTTCATTGTACATCACATCACAGGCTGCTGCACTGATAGAAGAAATCACATATCCTCTACAAAAGAGAGAAGAGAAATGTGTATATAACAGTCTTTGGAAGTTCTGTAAATGCATGTCAGCTGCTGACTGCATTTTGCTGGCGCAATACATGCCACTGACAGCAAAGGCACAAAGTCATGCATCTTTAGCAAAGACAATAGAGAATACAGGATTTAAAGTTGCCATTAGGGAGCACAAGTGAATAAGGAGTGCTGCTTCTGATGGGATTTCTCTATGAATTTTTAAAGCATTATAATGTAAACAGAGTAACAGCTGTTCTCTTCAGCCATATTGAGCACAGGTAGAGTGGTCATTCCTGCAAATATAGAATCATAGAATCTTTAGTAGCTTGCCTAACTCAATTGTTAAGTCAAATACTTGCAAAAGGATTTTTAAAAAAACCCAAACAACTGAATATTAAAATAACTCTTGCCACTTAACAGAATTGCACCATGATAAGAATGTTGTTGTCACCAGAAAAACTGTTTTTTGCTTCTATAGTAGTGTTAGAGAAGTGCATTTCTGCACCTGTATAATCCTTTGGGCTGAGAGAAAGATGAACCTTTCTGCTGTCTGCCTGCACCCAGATGTCGGGGCTCAGGGTGGGTTTCAAACACCCAGCTTCAGACAAACCAAGGCTACTCCATTTAGCTTTTTAGCAAACTGCACAAGACCTCAATATGTCATTTTCCCTCTCAAGAAGGGACAAAAAACATGGATAGGAGATAATTACTTGCATTCAAAATTTGCCTGTAAAGATAGGAAGTGGAGGGGGGTGGGACATGCACACACCCATGGTGACAAGGGAGATGAGGCTTGGGTATTTTTCCCCTGAAACAGGACACAAGTTGCATATTAATTAGATAAAATCTTAGGTATTGTCATTGTTTTGGTTATGTATGTAGGTAGATACAGATATAGATAGATAGATAGATAGATAGATAGATAGATAGATAGATAGATAGATAGATAGATAGATAGATAGATAGATGTATATAGATATGTATATGATAATCAGAGGTCCCTTCTAACCCAAACAATTCTGTGATTTTGTGATATACTTAATTGAACAGGGGACATTAGAAGCCAAATCACTACTTAAGGCCTCTGTGTTCTTGTAAATACAAGTATCATAAAGCATGATCCCAGGATTATGCAATATATTTCATGTACCCCAGGTGCATATGTGCCATTTCAAAAATTCCATGAGTTTTATTGCTGAGTATAACCTTTCACAAACACTGGACAAATCTGTGTATGTAGGTAGTAGCACTTCAGTAGAATCAGCAGATTTCTGCTAATCTAACAGTATAACTTGATAAGTCTTTTCTATTTAATGTGCTGTGAAAAAATCTAAACACAGTTAAGATTTTTATTTTATTACTTTCATTTTGCCTTTCTTCCAATGTTTTCAGTAGCTTGAGCACTGAGAGCTGAACAAAACCAATAATGTGATGTTTAAAACAGTTACCATTTTTCAGAACTATTTTTTAGGAGGTGGTAGAGATTGAGAGATTGTTTTCTAAATTACGAGTCCAAGATTTATGGGCAATTTGAGTGGTACCTGGAAAAGCAAAAGGAGTGGGAAGGAGAGAAAGATGTAATGGTGTTGTATTCCAAGGAAGAAATAAAACGCTTTTGTTGTCAAATTCTTATTACCCAGATTTAGTACGTTTGATTATTTATTTGAGCAAATACCTTAACTTGTTCATCTCAGTCTTGAAATACAACTGGAAAAAGACTAGGTCAGGCTATCAGCTTGACCATTCATCCCTGATGATGTAGCAAGTGAAATAAATGTCACGTCCCTTGAGTGCTGCACTCAGATACCTGAAATTTTGCCACTAGCAGGGAGTGGCATGGCATACTAGTTAAAACACAGGTCTTACAACCTCAAGTATAAAGGTGAAATAAATATGTTACAAAATCCAAGGGACTGGACACAAGGTCCAGGCTGCCTGTAGCTCCCATCTCCCTGTATCATCTCCAGCTGCTCATCCAAATTGGAAGGAGTCTGGGCTGGCAGATGACTTCAGGGCTAGACCTTTTTCTCCCAAAAGTAACCTAGAGCTGCTCTAATATCTTACAGAGGTTTCTATGGAACAGTCAGTGCTGTCTTGCTGTGTATGGTGAAGCAAAGTCATACAGGAAACACCATCACTAATACTGTGTACCCATGGGAAAAGCTTGTGCTTTGATTGGTAGAGTTTCAGAGTTGTGGTCACTGTTGCTTTTGACATATGGATATTGTTAAATATTTACATTAGAGAGGATAGGGTCAAAGAAGAGTGCCTCACAACTGGAGCAGAAGGCAGTGAGGTCTGTGGGGATTTTTTAAATTTCCGGAGTTCATTCCAGTGTGAGATCAGCCCTGGAGAAAGTTATCCTTTCCATAGGGATGAGATTCCCTCTCAATACAGAGCACTCCATTTTTCATAGAAGTGTGGTGAGCAACAAATCCCTTCCACATCTCTTTATATATCTTGGGAAAGGCAGTGAAGTATGCCTTTCTTGGCGTATAAGGCAATGAGGTACGCAGCTGAATCTAAGCAGCAGCTCCCTGATTCTGATTTAAAATCTAAGGGGAAGCCAGTGAAAGAATCTGAGGACATTTCTTATGTGCTCACAGTAAGTTGCCTTGTTGAAAATACAATTTTTTTCAAAAGCCTCTGTTCTCCAAGGTTCATGTGTGTTGAAGACAGCATAATGGGTTTCCTACATGGTCAAAGTTCATGCAAGAGTCACCAGTGTACAAGTATCTGAGTGTGGATACTCAGCAGGACACAACAGTGAGAATTCAATGCATAAACTGCATTCTGGGAGTTCAGCATGTGCAAGGGATTCAATATTAGTGTCCACCTGCAGCCCAAGTTCACCAGGCCCATGATGTACCTGTTGGTGCACACAGGAAGGTAGAGAGGACACAGGTGTAGATGATGGGTGTGGGGTTGGCACAACAGAAGTACAACACCCTGCCTAGTCCACTCTGTGGATCTGGGCTGTGTTCTGCCCTCCTGGGAGGCAGGTGAAAAGAGCACCTTGGGAGCATATCAGATCATAAAAGCAAGCCTACATTTACATTTCTTTCAAAAATGCATGCATGACATTCTCTTTCAAAATTACAGGTTTAGTAGTGTGGAATAGATGCCTTCAGGATGCTATTATTGCTTGGCCAAAGTTACTGATAATCACTCACCCAGCAGGGCCCCACTCTTGTTACAAATGAATCACTTCCAACATTCTGCTTTTGTCCTCTTTTCCCATGTAATTATTCCTGAAAATAATCTCTCATCAAATAAGTAAAACCTGAGCAAGGCCACTCAAATTCCATAAAAATGAATATAGCATTTTCTGAAATAAACTAACTATTTCCTTGTATTTTCATGCTTCAATTTTCAACTTTCCTTCAAATTCACATTCCATGCCCAGTGCATTTTAAATCAAAGACCTCATATTTAATAGATTATCTCTAGCAGTCTTGTTATTTGTTCAAAAGTTGTCAAAAAATTACTTAGCTATTTCTTCAGGAAACATAACTAAAGTTTATTTCTTTTAATACATAAAAACTCCAGGAATTTTAAACCATACTTCTTTTCATACTCATGCCACACAGTGTACACCTCTTTTTGTAGTGTTTTAAGTGTAAACATCTAATTTTAAGTAAGTTTAAATAATTTATTTTATTTTACATCCATATATTTGAGAATTTAAATATAAAATATTGAATTTTCATTTACTCAGTGTCCAGAGGGAATAGACAGTGTATGAACTGTCTATAGTTGCATTCTTGTAAAAAAATCATCAAAACCCGCCTAATATTTTCAGATTTTTAAGAGAACATTTCTTGTGAAGAGTTGAAGCTGATAATTTACATAGGATCCCAGAAACTAGCCCAGAGAAGGGAGTTCATCTGTAGCATACAAAATAAGGCTAAAAACCAGTTACATGTGACCTATTTATTACTTATCCCAGTGTTTGGGCAAATAAACTCAGCTGCATTTCACTTGTGAAGCGCAGAGTATAATTTGTATTAAGCATAGCTTCATGCCTTGTTGGTGTGGAGCAAATGCCTTGCAGTGGTGAGATTTGACAGAGTTACAACATGAACAACCCGGACAAACAAGCTCCAAGCAGTTGCTCTCTTTTCCTGTCAGTTTTAGAAATGCATTTTATGGCAGTAACAACAACTGCCTATTTCTTTTAGCTGATTGAACTAATGTATTACTGGCTAATTAGGGAAGAGATACTTACAATCTTGAGATATAGTTTACTAAACATTTTCATTTACTGTTCAGTATAGTTAAAATTTTAGTACTCCTGATACAGTACCAAATAGGCTTAAACAACTGTGACAGCTGGAAAGAGGCAGACTTTTTTTGTTTGACTATCTTGCAAGCTTCAATTAAATATGTACAGTTAAGGCACTCTCATAAAAAGTCATAAATTTCTTCTATGCTACAAAATGGAGCCAAAATAATGTTAATTTTTTTAGAAGGAGTTGCAGGAATTTTTAGATAAATTAAAAACAATCCAAAACATCCACTCTTTTATAGGTACAGGGGCTCTGGTAGGTGGAGTGGAGACTTGGAGGCAGGAAATAGCCTCTTACTTGCACACATACACACACCACAAACCCGCTACTACAAATCTTAGCTACAGAGAAACATACATATTAACATCAGTGCCACACATATATCTCAAAGCCTTTACTGAAACCCTATGAGCAGTCCACTGTGTTGGAACAAACAAGATGGGTGCCAATTCATGTGGGGAAGTGGATTAAGCTGGAACAGTTACAGGAATTCTTGCTCTGTACTTTGTGTCCCACATCTCTCAGTAGTTGGTGTCCCCAGAGCAAGGGCACACAGCAGTTCCATAATCTTCAACCAACTCTTTAATCTGAACCATAATAGGAGATTTTTTTAAACAAGATCTTTCCCTACAACTGGATAAAAGCAGCCAACATGAAGGCTAATACTGGAATTAAAATAGGTTTAATCTTTATGAAAGATAGCTGTCTTTGCTTGTGCCAAAAGGATTTTTTGGTGCTTTTCTTGGTGCTTCATCTACTAAAAAGCAATGTAAAATATCAGTGCTTACATAGGGATTGAAAATTGTTTTGAAACACCCAGATTAAGAAGTCTGGATATCAAGAGATTGATAAATTATCATTAGGCCCAAGCACAAAGCTGGCGGTCCAGGTTTGTGTTTCCCAAGTCCAGAGATCAGGAACCTGGTACAAGGTGGAAACTACTTACTTTTCTTTCTCTATATAAACTGGAAAAGTTTTCTTACTTTATATAACTCATGAGAAACTTGATTGCAAAGCAAACATTTCAAATTTTAGCCCCATGTCTTTGCTAATGCTTGTCTTTGCTGAAGTTTCTGCTGGTCAGGTGGAATGGTGAAAAAGGGTGTCCTCAGTGAATAATAAACTTGCTGCAGAATGCACTGCAGTAGGGAAACAAATAGCTCATAAAGATCAGAAAAAAATGTTTGTGTCTAAAACTGTTGATTATTCATTTTCAAAATAGCTCTTTTGTTTTGACATGTCTTTTAAAAGGAGTTAAACAATTAAATGAAGTGTTTTATCTTAAGCTAATCTGTCAATTTTAATAATTTGTTTCCCCAAATGCAGACAATTTTTTTTTTGTTTTGGAGTTCTGGAACAGACCTCAGTTGCTTTCCTAGCCCAGTTAAAATCTTACAGTCATTTCCATTGAAAAGAAATTTAGCAGCCCAACTAAGAGTGCAAAGAAAATCTATAACTAGACTGCAAAAGAGCATGTAGACGAATAATTATATGTTTTCCCAATGCTCTTCTGTTGCCACTAAAGGTATCAAGCACAAGACAAGAAATCAAAGACGAGGGAGCATTGATCACAGTGCCTTACTGAGGAAAGACGTGCCTCATTCATCTCTGGCACAAAAGACCAACCAAAACTGAGCAAAGATATGAATGGGGAGATTTGTAGGAAGACAACAAAATGCAAAATACGTTTTGTTGTAAAAGAAGTGACACTCATCCACTAGTAAATTCCCAACATGTCATTCTTAATTTGCTATCTAGTTTTGTACTATATGTATATCAGGCCTCTTTCACTGATATGTGTAGAACCTAGGACAAAAATACTGTTAAATGCAGAAGGCGTGAATTTGAAATTCAATTTCCATTGCTGCAGTTCACCTGCTCAGTTGTGTTTGCGGAACTTTATGATTAAAATATTATCTTCAAGCTCAAGGTTGCTGTAAGGTTTCCAAAATCTTAGAATTTGTCCAGAATTTCAGCATGCTTCTTTTTAGGATTCTCTTTGTCAAGCATCAACACAAAGTTAACTTAATTTCAATTTGTACACACATCTTCTGTAGAACAAAATCAAATCTGCAATGACCAAAGGGTTGTGAGTAACTTGAGAGAGTCAGCTCTAAAATGCATGATGGAAATGAAAACGAAAGTATTAAAACTGTATAGTGAAAGGACATATGTATATGTCCATTAAATTTAGGAGTGTTTACTTTCATTATGTCTCTGATACCAGTTTAAAATGAGCCAAATCCAGAGGTAGAGACATATGCCTTCAAGAGAATTCTCTGTCTTCAGAGAGTTTGCTAATGGAAAAGCTTTAAGAGCCATTGAGTCAGTCCTTGGATTTGGATTTGATGCATCTGCCCCTTGCATCTTTAAGATGCTGCACAAACTGCCTTAATTACTAAATAAAACAGTTCAGATCTCAGAGGAGAAGTACTGTGTATTTGGCAAGAGGAAAGGGAATCTTAGGAAGCAATCCAAATGCCTTCAGGTATTGCAAGCACAATTGCCAGTGAGGTATGTGCATGCAATTCAGAACATAATTGGGCCCATTTGATGCAATTAAGTATTAATTATTTAATTTGTCTCCCTAATAAATCAGTATAGAAGATTTAAAAAAGGGCTGCACAGTGATGCAGAATGATGTAGAACCTGTCCATTTGCCCCAAAATGAATGCAACTATAGTTAGTCAAGCATAGTCTATTCTGCTTCCCCTAAATAGCATGTTACCAGAGAATGATCATGGCCAGAATATTTCTCAACAAACTTCTACAAAATACTGCAAAATACGGTATCCTGAACCTAAACACTTCATATATACTGTTAAAACTGTCAGTGGGGTAAAAATCCCGTAACTACTTTCAGAAAGAGTCCTGTAAAGAAGGATGGCAATGAGCCATGATGGATTCTTTTGCATCAAGTACTTTCAGGCCTCCCCTGTGAAGACATTTGCCTTAAAAGAAGCAGACTGCAAAGTCCTCCTGCTTAGGAGTTCTGTTGATCAGCAAACAAGTGTCCATGAGAAATGCTATGGCATCAGTTATGAAGGGAACAAATGTACCTAGCAATAAGAGACTCCAGCCAAGCAGCAGTACTGTTGTGTGTTTATGGGAAAACAATCAGAGATTCAGGCTTTGCCACCTCTTACTGGGGGTTGTTTATCCCAGTATGGAGAATGTAAAAGGGCACAAAGCCACAAGTCTTCCTTTCCACCTGCCTTTTCTACAGAAAATGAGTGGAAGACAAATGTCTGTTTAATCATAAAATATAAGCTTCAGCAAAAGAAATGAACTTAGGTATTTCAAAAGCAAGAGGAACCTAAATTGACTCCTAAACTCCTTATACTCAAACTTCCAGGACAGTTGCATGCTTTTCTTACTTCCAGAAGAGCCGTTTTTAATGCCTTACTGCTGTCAGTTTCCTTTTATTTCAGGAGTGAAGCTGTGCCAGGGTGTGGGAGCCGTGCGACAGGAGGCTGTGCGGGCACAGTGACTGCTGCAGACACGCCAAACTACCTGCGGCCACGGGAGCGGCCCCGCGGTCACCCGGCCACTGCAGGCACCCATGGACCTCCCCTCCGGATGCTGAGCAGCAACATTCCAGAGCAGCCAAATCTTGCTTTCCCCCTCTCCCCAGAATTGGTAAGGAATGTGCAGTATCTGTTTTTAAAATGCAAATTTACCTAGCTTGTTTTTTTTTTTTTTTAGCCATGTGGGGTTCTTAAAAAGATGAAGAAAAAAAAATTTCATACATTACTAAAGAGATCATTTAATGTTTAAAGTAAATCTTTCCTCAGTTCTTATTATGCCAGTTAGTTTGTTGGCCTGAAAAGTCGCCAAGCTCTGTGACAAAGGAAGATGAAGCACAGCCGGGTCTGCAGGGACAGGCAGCACATGGCAACATGATGCTGTCGAGGAGAGGAAGCATGCAAGGGCAGGATTTTCTTTTTTTAGGTTGGTATCTGGAACCTCATTTATCCTAAGGTAGGCTGGATTGTTTGCTTTTTTATTTATTGAATGCATCTTAGTCTAGTGAAAAACCACCATGATGCTCCCAAAGCTGCCCCTCTGGGTTCTGCAGGAATCCATCCTGGCAGACAGATCTGCAGACTTGGAGGAAGTTCAAGTATTTTCCAGTATATCAACAAATATGACAAGAAATCCCACTATATTCTGAGTGATGCCATAATAATAAGTGAGGAAGAAAGTAGTAACATTAGATAATCCCCATAGAAGACTAACTCTTTGATCTCCTGCATTTACATGCATGCCTTTACACTTTGTACATTGTAAGCATTTGATTTCTTACCAATAAAATACACCTACAAACTCCTCTTGAATGTTCCAGAAATACAATTCTCCTTGATCCAGTTACATGCCTTCTAAGCAGTGAGGGAGAAAAGTGAACCCTCAGATGACCATGATGAGTAAATGAACAAGTTATCATACAAATGCCAAGAACTAATAATGTCTATTTAGTTTAGCTGCTTCTAAATATTAAGTCAATTATGGTTCTGCTTTTTCTACAAGAGTCAGTGAATTACCACAGTTTTAATTCTTTATCTCCTAACACATAGGCAGCCTGACACCAGGGCTTATGTAGATAGGGAGCATTAATAAAAACATTTTCCTAGCCCCATTTTTGTGTCCAATGGTAACTAAACCTAATTTTGCAAACAAATTTTGCATCAGTTCACGTGAATACAATCCATAGTCCCTTGTGTCCTTGACGTCCCTAAGCCTAGAACCTTTTGATTTTACTCTGTCCTGGAAGCATTCACATACTTGAGCAAATGTGAAATAATGAGCTATGACCTCTCGCGATACTGCTTGTCTGGTTACATCAGTGAATTTTCAGCAACAGAGCTATTTCAATGGGTGTCAGTGTAAAGGAAATGACTCACTAGGCTGGCTTATAGCTAGCTGCTTGTAACTACAGAGAATGTTAACTAAATCCTAAATAAATAGCAATAAATAATGGAAAATAAATCATGTTTCATTGCTAGCACTAAAATCTGATGCGCACATGATTAAAATTAAATGGATGCAAATAGTCAAAAATGTCAAAGAAACTTTTTTTTTAATGAAAGAACTGAAATTTGATGACTTATTTGATGACTATCAAGAAGAGGGAGGAAGAAACAGAGGAAAATCTCAAAGGAAGACATTTTCCAGGCTGTAGTGCCAGAGTCATTCTTTCACAGGCTTTACATCACAGAAAGCTCAGATTCAGATGTTGAAAATGCATGTCTCCGAAATACATCCATCATGTTTCAAGATTTCAAGCAGGGTTTATTCATGACTGGGAGCAGCAGTAGTAAAAGGAAGCAGTTAAAACCAGGACACATTCCTGGGACATTATAATGCATATTATGCATTGTCTCAGCTTGACTGTGAACAACAACTTGAAAATGAACATCAGCTAATTAGTTGCATACCATAGAGGAAGCTTGAGCCCATTTCATTTACTGCACAAACGATTTCAGATTTTGTTCTTCAGCTCAGAAGAGGCATAGCCCTCCACTGCTTTCTTGGATCTGGAATTTTACATGTGACATGGCGATGCAATCTGGAAGAAAACAGAAACCCTGGAAAGCCACAGACATAAAAATAGAGATAGGAGAATTTTAGCTTCCTTTCTGCTTAAGTAAGTGTTTGAGAAACTGAAATCTGGATCTTGCTAAAGAAGTTTGCATCCACACCACAAATGGCACTGCAATGTAGATATACCCTAGGCAGCTGAAAAAAAAATAAAAAAGGCAGCTCACTCTAGTACCATATACTATTTAATTATAACATCACTCAGCTTAGCTGCTCATCCATATGGATATTCCATACTGAATTCTGTGCTGCTGTGGGTACTCATCTCTCTGAGCAACCTCACCTAAAACCCATTTAGTACCTTTACATTGCAGTGAAGTCTGTGATAGATGTATCTTAAGCTTGTGCTTTTCTATGCTATACTCCTGTCAACCCCATGCAAATGATACCACCATTTTTGAAATATAAGTACTCCAGTTTCCCCTCTGACAGACTACAAAAATTCCAAATTTGAAGTCTAAGATGGTGAGGGCAACAGCAGTCTTCTGCTAGATCTGTGCAATTGCTCAACTAAGAGGCAGCAGGCTACTGGGAAGCTCTGTGAGCATTATGATACAAATATAAAGAAATGACAAGGTTCTGCCGTTTCTTATCCTTGTCACTAATTGCATAGTTTCACAGCTCTCTCTGAGCCCTAAAACTCTCTAAACATCAGAAATGTGAAAGTTTTGGAAGATGACTAACAGCCTGAGAAAAGTTGGAGTTACAGATTGGGAAGGCATAAAATGGAAATAACTTGTGACTGCAAAAGAGGCCTTTTTTAGTTATCCTTACCGCTACCGTACAACTTCAGCAAAGTGCACAGTGATGTTAAGCTCAGTGGACACAAGCTAACTGGTTGTTAGCAAGGCTGAGCCAAAAGCCCCCAGTCTTTGGTCACCCTGTGGTGAACATCTAGACCACTTTTCTCACTCCTAATGAAGAAATAAAAATGTCTCTCCACACTGTAGACTGCAAGGTGTGTACCAAAAGTTGGCTACTAAAGCAAGTCTCGTGTTCTCACATACACACTCAGAGCTTTTGAATAAATGGTGCTGACCATCACAGTAATTGTATCAAAAGACCCAGCACTTGAGTCCATTCATGATTTCAGAAATTTAGGAAGTGATACAACTAACAAAAGCAGTTCAACCAGGCCAGTGTGTGACTGTATATCAAATTAGCACTTTAAGCACATGACAGCATCAGCTTCACAGAGGATCTCTTGACTTTGTGATTGAAATTTCTCTCTTTTTTCCCATTTCAGTCATGGACTAACAATACAAGAATTAAAGTCAGGAAAGAAATTAACTGTTGTTGAAATTTGATTGCATGGACCAGGTGTGACCACCACATTTATGTCACTGATCATCATCTATGAAAAAGTTAAACTAAGTCATAGATGTTACTGACAGCTGTGAAGGTGTATCTAGGGAAGAGGGCTTCCAACTAAAGAGAGATGCCTCCTTTGCTGAAGTGAGTTCCTATCTAATTATTGGGTAAACTCCTTGGACAATTATTCTGCTTTTGCCTCAAAAGGAGCTTTCTGTCACATCAGGATGGTGTTTCCTCATGAGTACTTGTACAACAAATACAGTGTAAGCTGTTTCTAGGTTTACTTGTAATTTATGTATTTGATGGGGAAAAATGCTAATATTTAATAAATTTGGAAATTCTCTTCCTACTCCTAAAACTATGGCACAGTTTGACATCAGAGCTATGTCACTATTTTTCCCCTCAGGAATAGCAATACATTATACTTGTCAGTCTGAATTTTTTTGTAGTTCTCTAAAATACATAAATCTCTAATAAATCTTCCGAAGATAGAAAATAACCTTTGATTTTTCTCCGTTTGCTGATACTCTCAGTTTTGTTGTCATGAGAACATAAACACTAAATCCCCTAGAGTGAACCTTCTTTCTACTTTTTTCGATACGTGGATTGGACATTTCTTATTCTATCAATTAATTTCTGAAACAGTTTGTTAAATTTTCCTCCAAAGGAATGTTTTTTTATTGATTGCTTATATGGCTGTGAAACGTATTTTCTGTATTATAGAAATGTTTGCATTTTGTCTTTGTAATTTCAGAAATAAAACTCTAGTAACAGAATTTTATTTTTTCTTCCATCTGATGACTTTATTAAGGCTCTTCTAACCTTTAAGGAAAGCAGTTTCAAATGAATTATGTTGTTTTTCAAGAGGGACACTATGGAAGAATTGAGATTCCAAGTTAAATTCTATTTACTCTTTCACAAACATTGACACATTTACAAGTGATCAGCTAGGAAAGGTCTGACAGAGAGAACTGAGTCTTGTAACTGAGAGTCTGAATCAGAAAAAAATAAATTAGAGATATGGTATAAGAATAATGATAAGTTCTAATGATGATTTAGCTGTTGCAATAGTGTTGTAGTGTACATGAGAAATAATGCATAAATATCTAATAGAGTTCAAAAGAAGTGATAGAAATAGAACACCAACAATATTATCTGTTGCATACTAATGGAATGAGAGAACTGGAAAGTAAAATATTGAGTATTTTTCTGTATTGTTTATGTTGGATAGGAAGTTAGGAAAGGTCTCAAGAAGAATTTTTCCCATATAAAGAAGTTTCAAGGATTTCAGTGTTTTATGCTTGTCTGTGACTTTCTAATCACTAGAGATTAACAGTACTGATATTCATTAAGGAAAATTCAAATAAGTTTCCTGCGAGTAAGGAATGAAAGACTGGACTTGTGATAGATCTTTTTAAAGAAGCAACGTCAAAAAAGCAGTTCATGTTGATAAGCTGTGATCTTTGCATCCTCTGTAATTATGTGCAGCAGAACATACCTTATTTGAGATTTGCACAGGCATAAATGTCATCAGAACTTGGCTTAATACTGTCACTAAATCTTCTCTAAGGAGAAGACAAATGAAAAGTGAAAAAGCAACACTTTTGCAAAGTTTCTTTGTCAGTTATACAGCAACTTAGAGTGAATCAGTTTTTTTCAGAGTGAGAGACAAAGCTAAGGACTCGGTGGGTGAGATCCAAAATGACAATGGTCACACTTCCACAACTGGGGAATAAGTCAGGCGACCCAGAGCAGTGCCAAATATTTCTGAGCTGCTCCCCAAGATCTAAACCAGGACAAACCATGTGTTGGCTAGGCAGACCAGGACAAACCATCCATTGAGGACTACAAAGGTGTTGCCAGAGTGTACAGAGATGCAGCTAGACAAGCAGAAGCTCAGCTTGAATTGAAATTGTCCAGAGATGTCAAAAACCACAAGAAAGGGTTCTCCAGGTACATAATCATCAGAAACAGAAGGAAAGTACACTGTTGAACAGGAGAGATTAATTAATTTCACCCACCATGCTGAAAAGGCAGGAATACTTAAAAGTTTTCTTCACCTCTCTCTTTGCCAGCACTGTTAAGCCTCAGGCCTTGGGAACATAAATCCAGGTTGATGCAAACATAGAGCCACAATCAGTGAAGGAAGGCTTGATGTGTAAACCACTACAGGGGCTTGACCTCCAGAAATCGATGGTCCCTGACAATATTTCATCTGAGGATGTTACAAAGCTGGCTGGTGCTGTCCTGAGGCCCTTCTCAGTCAGTGGTAGCCACTTGAGAAGTGTTATGAGAGCAATATGCATAATTTTGTATATTCTGTTTGTGAATGGAAGATTGATCCACACCTGGATGTTAGACAACAGTTTTAGGTAATCTTAGATGAGCACAGTCCTACATACAGAAGTCTGGGGTATTCTCACGGGACAGAGAGATTTTCAGAATTGTTTACTTCAGGCTTAGACTTTGATTGCACAATATTCTGTAAAAGTAAAAATCCATAGCATGTGCATTTGACACACATAAAGTCAGAAAAAAAACCAACCTCAAAACCCAGAAGAAAGGAGAAATAGAGCAAGGATTTTAAAAATATTTTTTCCACCAAGCAAACTCAGAAAATCACTGGAGACATGAAGTGCATTTGAGCCCCCTCCAAGTACAAGTTGCCTTTATAATAATTAAAAAAAAAAAACAAACCTTGTTTTGTGGTAGGAATGAGGACTCCCCAGTGAGAGTTTTAAAGACATGAAGA
The DNA here is from genome assembly GCA_024734555.1 of Trochalopteron elliotii. Taxonomy (NCBI): domain Eukaryota; kingdom Metazoa; phylum Chordata; class Aves; order Passeriformes; family Leiothrichidae; genus Trochalopteron; species Trochalopteron elliotii. Next base: position 5,468,331 of record JANPWX010000025.1, read on the forward strand.
CATTAGAAACATTTGCAGCCACTTCATTGATTTTTAAAAGAAACCTAAACAATGCAATTCTGTCAGCTAATTAAAATGGTTCTCTCCAGTTGCACTGAAATTCTTTTGGAGGATCATTACTTTCCTTGCAGCAAATTTTGGTGCTTTTTTTTAGGGCTTCAGATTGATGGAAGGAAAGTTGAGGGGAGACAACAAAGCCATACAGCAACACCAGGTACACAGGAGCACAGACCTTTTGGTTTGGCTAGTTAAAGCAAATACCATCGATTGAGCCAGGACTTGAATGCTTTCTGATGTAAAAGCCTTATAGACTAGTATTTCCAGAAAGAATAATATCATAAACTATACAAATAAAGGAAGTGATATTTATCTTTCTTCTTATGTCACATATTAAAAAGAAATAGTTATGAAGGACAAAGTTTACTGTTCCTCTTACCCACTCGACAGGGGACAGCTTCTGACCCTGTCATCATGTAGTACTTGTTAGTGTTATTTCTTACTGGTATTCCCTAGGCACAAATGCGATTAAAAAGACTTCTGAAAGGTCACTGGGCAGAACGTCTATTATCTGTCCTAAGACATGAATTACAGAGAAATAAAGCAGTGAAAAAGATGACTGACCCAGTGACTAAGCAGAAGTACAGGACTTTGCAGACCTGACCTCCAGACCCTTCTCTGCTCTGGCAACACAGGCAGATGGACATAAATGTCTTCAGTAAGTCTTCAACATGCCTAAGCATTTCAGCTTTTTTTCTAATCCCATTTGATATTCCTCTGCTTTCTCAAGTGTCTAGACATCTCTGAAAACCTGTTACCTAGTCTCCTGAAGGGATAGTGTTACTACCTTATTTAGGTGCTCAGACTCCTGAACAGTCTTTTCAGATACTAGGGTACAAGCCAGCCAGGCTAAGTTAACAGCCTGACCTTTTTTATAGCCCATACTGGAATCAAAGGCAACAAAGTAAGGCCTAACTTAGACAATTAATGCTGGATGATGTGAATTACATTCAGTTTTCAAAATGTAGCTAATGTACTCACTTATTCAGAGAGGCCTGAGGCAGATTCACACATTAAAGGATATGAAACTCGTATATTATGGTAATGGGAACCATGAAAATAGATGAAGATAAATAACCACATTTGCAGAGTCACCCCATGAATCTCCTGAACATAAAGGCAATTATCATATGACAATATTTTTAAAAATATATTAAAAAATTAACCTTATAAATAGCATCAAAAAATTCTGGTATTTTAGGTTATTGAGATGGGAACCATAGATTGGAACTGAATTAATTAATATAATAACAATCAGACGACTCAAATTTCTGTTATTCCTAAGCACTAGGGCTGAACAAATAAACTCATTCATAGTTACATCATTCCCCAGTGCTCCCTCATTTCATGCAGAGTTATTAATGGGTTTCTACCTTGCACTCCTGGGTCAAGCTCTGCTAAGGTATGTGTAGAGGCAAGGAGTCTGTGTCCACACCTCTGCCAGTGCTCATCCACCAACCAAATAATCTTCCTACTGGTAATGGACAGTTGACTATAATTGCTCGGTTTTTTATAAGTATATAAACCAGAGACAGCTAAAATGAGACAAAGGGAATGTCTCAGATGAAATCAGATGTGACCTTTTCAAAATAGGGAGCATTTCAGTGATTTTAATTAGAAGCCTAGGAACAAGAGTTAAGTAAACTTGAAGATGTCTGCTCTTTCAACTGAGCCTGGTGGGCTGGTAGGAAACTTTGTCTGCCTGCTTTACAGCACATAGGTTTTATAGCCTCTCACTCCATTAAAAAAAATAAATAAATTAGAAGCCCCAAGGCAGCCACATATTTAGAAGCAATGAAAACCCAAGCTGTCTACCTCTAAAGCATTTAAAAGTAAATGTATTTGGGCTTACAACCCAGGAATGAAAGCAAAGCAGAATGAATTAAAACATTGTGATTTCTCTGTAATCTCCTTTGCTGCTCATTGCACAAGACTGAAGATGCCAAATTCATTCTATGTTTTTTAATATTTCATAGAAATAAAGAATCTCAGTGCTAACAAAATTAACATTGTGAACAAACGTATCTCATTACAATGTCAAATCATGTAAAACCACAATGGACCATTCCAGGGGAGTCAAAACCAATTAGTTGTATCAGAAAATCTACCAGACTACAAAATAGAGAGGCCTGTGAACTTCTGCAACTGCTTCGGAGATTAAAGAAACTGCAACACAGCATGGGGACAAGAGATAAAGTGAGTAGGTTCAGAAAGACTCCAAGGGAACTGAGAAGTTCATGCCCAGTTTCAAAACATACCAAAGTTTAGAAATTACTTTCTAAGCAATTTTAGATTGTTTCTCTTTTCAGAACTAAAATCAGGCTCCCAGCCCATAACATATAGCTCATTTCCCTAAACTGACCACCAATACAGGACTCTGCCAAGAGAGTGATTTCTTCTTTTACCCCTTTGTGTCCCTGTTCATACTTTTATTCCTCTTGTGAATCCTGAAATGGAAAGATGATAATCTGATGTGAAGGCGCAGCTATTTCTTGCCTTAACTGTAGCTTGAATCACTCAAAACAAAAAAAAAACAGAAAAAAAAAAATCAACCAACCAACAAAAACCCAAGCCAAACCAAACCAAAAAACCCAAAACCAAAACAAACGAACAAGCAAACAAAAAAAAACCCACAAAAAACAACACATCCACAAAGAACCTAAAAAGAACCAACCAAGAAAAACCCTAAATCCACAAAAAAACCCACAAAAAACAACAAAAAACCCAACAACCAACCAAACAAAAAACCCACAAAACCCCCAACAAACAAACAAACAAAAAAACAAACAAAAAAACAAACAAAAAAAACACAAAAAAACCCCACCAACAACCTAGCCAAAACACAAATACCTAAAAAATATTTCTCTACCTCTTTGTTTCCATGACCATTACCAGATGAGCAGATGGGTCTCAACCTGCAAGGTACTGTTTCTCTTAGTATGCTTATAATATAAAGCACAAGACATGGATGATCACAAAGTAAACTTGGCTGTAGATATTTTTAATAAACACTGACTAATTGGAGAAATGTGTCAACCCAGGACAGTGCACAGTCTTCAGCTCATGCAGTGCGAACTTGAATCGCTTTCATCATAGAAATACTAGGTGAATGAAAGATTAAGCTAAAACAAGGTAGATCACTAATAAACTCAAAATACAGGAGCTTTATATACCTGTCTTCCCATGTGCATTTTTAAAGTGGATTTATGTATGTTTTAGTTGCTGTCTTTCACTCCTGGCAAGCATCCAGCATTGGCTGGCTGTAGGAAATGTTAAGCAACCCCCACCCCTGAATAACTACTTGGCATAGAAGGATTGCTTGTAACTTGTGCAACATGCTTCATATTAAGGACTCCTCAGCTTCAAAGATACTCTTGAAACAGGGAATTAAGCGCTTACATTGCATGCTTTGCAAGTTTAGCTCTGTGCCTCTTGATCATCATCAAAGTTGCCCTACAGAAATATTCCTCCCTCAATTTGATACCAGTATTTGAATTAAAAAAGACTCTGTACAGTATTTTAAACACATTAAAGGGAGCACTTCCTAGCGCAAAATCTGGCTTGCTATCATACTGGTTTTGTGGTCTGCAATTCTAATAATAATCATAAGCCTGTTTATTGAGGATGAGGGAGAGAAAACATTGTGGGGGAATGTAGCTTACCATGCCCATTATGGGCATTCCCTTGGATTCTCTTTGTTAACTTTTTTGAGATAAGCATCTCATCTAATCAAAATATGAAATCTGCTCTGCTGCTTCACAAATGAAATACAGTTTCTTGTGTCTCGTGCTTGTCATTTTCACCCTTGTCCAATTTGTTATCAAATGAAACTTCCACATCAAAGAACAAACCTTGTGGAGGTTCCCTTCTGAATTTCTCCCTCCCCCTTCTTTCTACCATCTCTGTAGGAGAAGGAGGTGGGGGGGGGAATGTGAGGAGGTGTCTAAAATACATTAGAAATACTGAAGAATTATAAGACTTTTTAATGCAAATTAAAATATGAAGGAACTCAGTTTTCCAACGTAGCCATTTTCCACAAGACTTGTGTCCTAAATGATGCATTTTCTATAGCTTAGTGGAGAAATGAGCGTTTCTATTAAATTTAAGAGAAAAAAATCACTCCTTTTTGGGGTCTTGACATAAGGAAGTATTTATTTGGATCATGTGTGCCAAACATAATAGGAAGATAGCTATTGGTCGGTAAAAAAATAGATTTGCAAAGTGGCTAATTAACAGAAAATAAAGACGTGCATTTTGTGGTATTTACCAGAAGAGATTGTGTCCAATATCCAGTGTAGTCAGAGTTCAATATCAAGGCTAGCTTTATTAATCTCGTCTTAAATACTCCTTCCTAGGTTTTATCAAAACACATGTTGCCCTACATTTTTGAAAGAAAATCTTTGGGGTTCATTTTCCAAATTTAGGGTGAATTTTGCCTCAGTAGTTTGCAGGATTATGAATATCTACTAAATGGCATTGTCTCTATTTTCAGCAATGGAATTCAATAAAATCTATATTCTGCATTAGCTGAAAATTTATGCAAAAAGACATAGAAGAAGGCCATCAATGTCATATTAAAACTCTTTTAAGCTAATATCTAATCTGTGCAACTTCCCGAAAAACTGCATCTGAAAAAAAAGTCACTGTTATTTAGCTTAGGATAGGAAACGGAACAGAAATTTAAATGACAGGGGTCTTTTTACAAAGAGATAGTGCCATTTTTTAGCAGAGACATTTCTCTTCACAGGTTTTTCAAATTATATGTTCTTGTGAAGGATGTTAAATGTCTGGGTTGTAAATTTCAAATTGTCACTGCATGATGAACTCCAAGATGAGAAAGAAAGGAAAAAATTACTTGTTTTTAATTCAAGCTGAACATAAGCTATTGAAAATTCATATTTCATTTGTGGATTTTGCTCAACATTCACAGAAGCTGGAAGTGCTAGTTCAAGGGTAGCAAGCAGAAATGAATCAGAAGAAAAGTCTGAGTTGTGCTGCTGTTATTTCACCATCTTGAGGTAAAAATTAGAGCTAGATGAAACCAGAATTTTCACATTTCAAGAAATTTTTAATAAATATTTTACATTTTATAATAATTAAAAATATTCTTTACTGATAAACTCCAGCTATTTAGTTCAGTCTGACTTTTGCATGATGCATAGTATCCAAGCAAATTACAGTGTTCTAATCCAAGGAGTTATACACATTCTGCTGTGATTTCTTCAAAAACTTTTAAAATGAAATATCATCAGAAATGGCTGATATGCCATGCAAAGTTTCATTCTGAGAAAACATTCATTTCCAAGAGAAACACTCTTGGCCAGCTCTGGAAAGGATGCTATGCAGCCATGCTGACAAAACACAGAAAGGTTCTACCTAAAATTTTATGTCTGTAAGGAACATAAAGAGCATATAACATTAGTATCTCAAGGATTTTCTTCAAAATTTGGAGTCTCTCTTGGTTTTGAATAGTTTAAGTTGCAGATATTTGAGAGGGAAATGAGAAGGACAGATTTTTCTCTAAGGATCATGAAGATGTAGTTGGTTAAAATGGATGTTGGGAGCTTGCACCAACAGGATTAGACTTGAAATTGTTCAGAGAACTGTGATCCTCTGCACCACTAAGTCAACTCACACAGCTTTGGGCAGACAGAAATCTTTTTGTGCCTCAAGCTACCCACAAGCTGTTCCTCCTAGGCTGCTGCAAGGCTCATTTAGCTCTTCTAAAGGACTCTGAATCTCTTGAAAAAAAACCCATGTAAGCTATTGCATGCTGTCCAAATCAGTCTTGGCTCAAGAGCTGTTTGTCTTGGAAACAGTGAAGTGTCCAGGCATGTTACTGCAAAAGCCCCATTTTTCGCAAGAGATTCAAAACAAAGTGCTGCAGTAATATGGAGAAAGCAGCTAGTTTAGTCCCTTGATTGTCATGATAAGAGGATTTGTAATTATTGTGCCAATAACAGGAGTGGATAGAATAGAGAAAAGAAAAATTATTTGCCATCTACAAGAGAAATAAATCCCAATTTACCACCATAGGAGAGAGTAATGGAAAGGCTACTGGTGGATTAACCAATGCCTCTTTCCCCTCACTCTTCTTAGACAAAACACACACTAATGTGGGTTTATATATTTTTAAACGGGACTGTTATGGATCTTTTATGTCGTGGAAGTGTTGTGTACTCTAATTCAAAAGGGAAACCAAGTAAAATTCAACAACAACTTGGGTGAGGAGGGAGGAAAAATAAACTTGAACAAGTATTTCCATGTACATCAGATTCCAAAGAGCATAGCAAGTAGTTTTCTGCAGATACGAAATACAATTTTTATTTATAGATGTGTTCCCCGTGTGTTCACCTGTGGAATTCATTCCAGTGTACCAGGAAAAAATATTGTAGTGACTTCATAGCCACCATTTGCTGCACATTCCTGGCAGTTTCCAAAATGTTTCGAAAGAGAATGCATTCCAGCTGTCTCCTGCACTCATCCTCTGCCTGAGATGCAAGCGTAACAATGCAAAGAGAACAAAGCTACTCCCCTAACAAAGGCAGCATTAAATACTGGCAAAGAAATAAGAAAGAAAATATTCTTTTCAAACATAGGGAAAGCACACGAGTTCACATTTTTTCTTCTCCTTGTTTCCTTAGTAAAGGGTTTGTGTATCTCAGAGATTAAAAATGTAACACATACTTGCTTCAGTTGCTATGGTAATTCTGTGGGGTTTGGGGTTTTTTTATTATTATTATTATTTAACTGAATAGCACTGTAAATAGCTATATAAATGTCCACAATACAAAACACAGCTTTGCCCCCAGCATCTTCTATTTACACACCCCTCTTTTTCAGCAAAACTTCATTATTGTTGCTTTTAATGAATATGCACACTCTATGCATTGAAGCAAATCTGAAGCAGAGAGGTACAGGAAATTGAATCCCCACTAATGAACAGCATGATATTTGAGACTGTTTCAGAACCCAAATGTCACAGGTGTTCAGGTGGAAATTATTTGTCATCTTACAAATTCAGAAATGGAAGGTTATGAACAGGACCTTCAGAGTGATCATCTTTTCAATATCACCAACTCACCACTAGTGGAAAGGAACCTCTGTGGTGGATGTTCTAGAGAAAGTTAGGACAGACTGAAAGGTTTGAAATCAGCATTTGCTGCTATGCCTCTCTGAGGGGAAGAAAAGGATATTCCCATGCATCAGAAAACTTTGGAAATTGAAAGTATCCAAAATCTTGAGCATGCTAGCAGTTTTATGACCCAAATCATCTAACTTAATAGGACACTGACAGTACCTGTCACGCATCATTAATAGCAGAAGATGTGCTTTTCTGAAGGACTGGAGAAATGCAGTTGAAAGAAAAAAGGGTCAGACAAGACACGTCTGATGAGGAAGGAACATCTCTCCAAAACTGGTTTTGATAACAAGACATGTTCGAGCACAATCATAGAAATGCAAAAACATCACTGCGGTGCAGTCAGATCCATGCTCGATGCTGTACCTGAGTGTGGAAGCATCAGTGCTGTGTGCAGGCAGCGCTTTTCAGAGAGCAGGGAGAGGTAACATATAAACACCAATCCATCAAAGTGTGGGTGGAGCAATGCTCTGGAGAGCAATTTTAGCATGCAGAAAGATGCAGAATACTAAAGCCGCAGGTTATGGGAGAAGAGCTGATTAAAATGAATTGTTGGGGCTATGCAAGGAGAAAAGTAAAATATGAGATGGAAAACAGCAGAAAAAAAGGAAAAGAAAAGTAAAGAGGCAATAAAGACATATAGCATCTTTCTTACAGGACATGTGGATTTGTTAGAGGGATATTGCACCCTTCTACCCTTTTCTGCATGTACCCTGTGTTTACCCTTTTTTCTAAGTGTTATCATAGGCCTTGTACATCTGCCTTTTCTTATGAAGCTTCAAATAAATTTGGTCTTCTCAGAACAGTCCCTAGACCTCAGTATTTTGACTATGTTCTGAGTCTCTTATGCAGACTGGTTCTCTCTGTGCCATCCTCCGCAACTGCACCAAGTGGGATAAATAACAGTCTCCTTAGCAAAAAAATATATATATTTAACAGAAGGAATGGTCCCCTTAAGGAAAATGTGGGGGTTTTTAAATATCAGTCTATCTGTAGATATATTTATGGGCCTTATCTAAAGGCAAACCACTTCCTGAAAAAATTGGTAGGTCAATTTTATCCATCCACCTCATGGATTCTCCAAAAAATAATTCACCTCTGTCCTCAAAAAGTCAAATTGCCAGTTTATCTTTCTTCCTTCTTGAATTGTCCCACCTGTTTTCATTTCTGAAAAACACTCAACTCACAGTTGAGTGAAACAAAAGGTAAAATTGACCAGCCTGTATAACCAGAACTGTCCCTGAAGGCCAAGGGTTTAGGAAGTGACTAAGATGTGGCTCAGCCTTTTCATTCCTCTCACTTTTCACTTTTGCTCTACTATGCTAACACATAAATCTGTATTACAAATAATCTATAGCTACTATTCTATTTAACATAATGACATCAATTCAGATTAGCAATATAGTGTGCTCTTTGAATAAAAGCAATAGGGTAGATATTTTCAGAGCAGTTAAAAGATATAAACAAAAAGCAGTTTACTTTCTCCCTTCTCATGAAGTTAAAGCAGAGTTTCTCCATCTCTCAAGCTCTATCAAACTGTAAAAGAATTAAAACACACTTCTTTATTGCTTCCTCTTCAAGTGTTAGTTATTCAGTTGCCAGGGTAACATGAAAAGCAACTACATAGCTCCAAAGTACCAAGGTTCATACTGCCTGATAGGAGTGATATAGGAAACCGACATGCTAAACATGAACTTGAAATACATTCCAAGGCAAATAAAAAGTAAAAAAGTAACTATTCTATCTATGAGAAACCCAACACATGACTTAAAAGTTATTACAGACCTTCTTGAGCAGTGCTGCTGTCTCTATTAATTATTAATGGTCTGTATCCTTCCCTTGGTATCCTCTCTTACTCTCTACTCAGGACCACTTTGGAAGACCTGTGCTGATAAGATGCAAGGAACTGACCCAGCTTTGGTCAGAATCGGCACACTCTGATCCCAACTTCCCATGATTACAGTTTTATTGATTACGTGCTACACCCTTGGGCATTAGTCCTGATCTGATCTTTGAGATACCTCCTCTCAGCCTGGCTTCTGTCATACCAGTAACCACGGTTAGAGCTCCCCTAGTTGGGTGCAATTTTACCGCTCACCAGCCCTGTGGAAAGCAAAACAGAGTGGGTGAACTTCTAGCTAGAATTTCTAGCCAAATTCTAAATACGAACAACTGTTTGGTTTTGAAAATTAAATTTACTGTACTTCAAATACCAGGCCTTCCGGCCAGGAATACTGCTGTTTAAATGGCAGTAGTGTGAGCAAGGATGAGATTTCCAAGGCAGAATGGAAGAAAAATCTGGAGGACTTGCATCCGTGTCTTCCAAACTTGATTTTAGTATAATTCCTAGTTGTTATTTGGCAATATGGTCAGCTAACTGGAAGACACAAAAAGACTGAAGTTAAGAGGGTCTCAAAGAAATAAGGTCCAGGAAGCCCACACTTGCTCCTGCCACTACAAAAAATGATCCAGACTTTTGAGTATATGCACATATGCTCATAGGAGGGATGGTGATGGCTTATTATTGATGTTCCTTGCTTTGGGTGTCTTAGAAGCATTTAGATGTCAGGAGAGATTTGAAACTATGTTCCTAGCAAGTATCCCAAGAGCTAGTAATGCCAATGGCAAGGGCAGGCTAGCTCAAGAACAACTATTATCTTCAATACATTTATTGATGGTTGAGATTAAATGAAAGGAACTTAATAAACACCTATGTCTGTTCTTTCTTAATTGAGAGCTGGGCAAACAAACACATAGAGACACTTGTATAAATCTTATTAATCCTTCACTGAATTTATAGTGTTTTACTTTTTTTTGCTCCATCTGTTTTTTTTTTTTTGTTGTATTTATTTATCTAGTGTTGAGAAAACCTTCTTGATAATTATGGATATTATTTTCAATGTACAAGTATTTGAACACTTGTTAAAAAAATTGAAGATACATAAGTTAGAGCTCATATGGCACTACCAGCCTCTCTTGGTCCTTCAGGATTTTCAGGCTTTTAAGAAGGATTACTACTGCTAAGTATAAACATGTTGAGGTATTACTTTAAAAATGAAACATAAAATTTCTTATTATATGCTTAGCAAGAATTTTGCTTTGATTTACTCTTCGTAAAAAAGTTCATGTCTTCTCAAATCAGGTAGAAGAGAAATATTCATGCCTCTACATTAAGTAAGCAATAGTTTAACAGTCAATTAGTCCATCCGTGATATTTAGATGAAGTAAAACGTATTAAGTGATGTTAAGGAAATATATAATTCATAAAAATACTGTTATGAAATAATTTTAATGATTCTGTTCTACAATATTTATGCTCTTACAACATTAATTTCTAAATTAGTTTTGGTGTTAATTATGAAAGAGTAAATTTATACATGTGTGATAAGCAAAATTTTATATTGATCATATCCATATAAAGGCATATTTTCCAGTTGGCAGCATTTTAAAAAAAAAGGTCATGTAGACTCACAGTCTTCCTAGTTGGTTGGTTTGGGGTGTTTTTGTTGAGGTTTCTTGTGCTTTACACTGGGGTTTTTTGGCTTTGAAGTCATTACTGAGATAAAGTTTCCAGTACAATAACCCTAGTTAATATCTGATGCTTTCACTTTTCCTTTGCATCTCTGTTGTTCAAATGTCAGTGGTTTTAGCACTGAATTTAACCTTTACACATTTTTCTCTTGCTCCTGAAACCTTTCTAGTTCTTTCCTCTGCTGGATTTGGCTGACAGTAGACCAGAATGCATCATGCACATACACACATTGCTGTTCAAATTCCTCCAGGCATTTCATGGCAAGTCTATTGAATGATGTGCTCCCTCAGAGCAGGCATACAGAACTTCAGATCGGAAAGCCTGTTGTTAGATCCCTCAGAGGAATGTTCCAAACAAGGCAAAAGCCCACCTTTGTGGACTGTGATGACCTGGAAGGTCCTCAAACATTTTGCTGTTTCTTCATGAGTTTCTAAGACTGAAGTGAAGAACTTGTAACCCTTGTGGTGCAAAAAGCTGCATTTGCTGCCAAACTAAAACTAAAATCTGGAAGCACAGTTAGGAGCTATCTCTTGTGAATCATTCCTCCACTGAATAACCTCAAGCAAATTCTGAGATAAGATACAAATCTATATTCCCTGTACTAAAAAAAAAAGTTGTTGTTGCTCATTAAAAGACTATTTTACAGTCTAGTGTCTCATTTATAATGTCCATTTTACCCAGGGTAAAACTGACCCTTTTTTAGGGACTCACAGTAGGAACCAGATGTAGATTGAAGTACTCAAACAATTTCATGTTCTCAGTAAATATTAAGCAAAGATAAGAAGAAGACATTTGTGATTAATTTCTAGTTAACTATGGAGCAATTAGTTCTTTTTCAACACCTTTTTTATCCTCGTAGCCTAATGAATCTCACATGATTGTTCACCCTGTTTTGTGATAGAGAAAATGAGGCAAAGAGAAGGAAACTAAGTGGCTTCCAAAAATTAAGAGATGTAATGCAGTGCAACAGTTCTTATCGGTTGTTTTACCCATTGAGTCATGTTGTTTCCTTCAGGAATTGAAATATTAAATATTGACCATGCATGGCAGGTGAGTGCACTGTTCCTGATCTCTGCCTATATGGGTGAATTTGCTTTTCTTGAATACTATTACATATCACTGCCTCTCTGTAACAGGGAACACACAGCTGGTTTCTGAGCTTCTCTGTTCTGTCTGCTAGAGATTTCTGATTAAAACCTCAATAAAAATAACAGTTTATCAGCTGATGCATTTCATAGGGCTAGCAAACATCATAATGCTTGGTGGCAAATGGTTAGTATGGATGTTTATTTAAACCTGGCCAAGTCTCTCTGGTTCTAGAAGGTGTAAAACTCCTAGGGCTAGGCTTATGAAAAAATTGTGAGCTAAGAGGATGAGCATAAACTCCAGACAATAGAAAGAAACTTTGCTTAATGTAAAATACACACAAGTTACAAGCCTGGGTCCAGTCTAAAATGAAATAGTTTGAAAGGGGATTTTCTTACAGTGCTGCCATCTATGAGTTTGGTTAGGTCCCAGAAAAGCTGAAAAGAATCTTTTTCACATTTTGATTATTTCTACTGCTAGTTTTCTTCCACTCCCAGAAAACGAGATCACAAAATCCCACTTTTATCACTTATGGAATACAGTATAAGCCTCTGAAATGAAAAATGCAGGTGACTAAGAGCATCCATTTTTTTTTTTCCCTGGCATCTTACTCACTCATTAGAGCCACACATTTAAAATGCTTTGGTACCTCATCCAACCAGGTGCTATCAGCAAGTCTATGAGAATTTCTTGGAATGTTCATCACTGGGGAGCTCCTACTTTGGAGCTAAACTCTAAAAAAGACACGATGTTGGTAAAATTTTAGTTCTCTCACACTTTCTCAAACAGTAGATTTTCAGTGATATTGCTTAACTGACAGAACTGTATTAACATTATCTATTTATATATACATATATATATCTACACATATGTATGCATGGCACACATTTAGAATTCATCCAAACCCCCACTGAAAGAGATCAAGTCTCTTCTGAATTTAATGGGAGGGGGGAATCAGGCCTTTCATATACTTATTCTGCAACTGGCATTTATGTGCCCTCATCCTGTTCCTGATCCAAGGTGAGTGAAATCAATAGAAAATGACATCACTTGACTTCAGCGTAAGAGCAGTTGGTCATTTAGTCAAAACTGGTAGCATGAGATCATTTCAACAAATCATCAAAAACCAGGGTGGGAGAAGTGAGAAGCCATCTAGTCTATTCTCTGCTTCAGCACAGTATCAAATATAACTACCATATTCCTGACAGATGTTTACCCAATCTGCTTGTGAAATCCCCCAGTGACAGTAATTCCATTCTACTGTTAGGAAATTTCTTCTCAAACTAAAATATTCTGATACGAATTCCTAATATCTACCCTGAATCTTTCTCTCTGCAGTTTATAGCCAATATTTTCTCTACCTACAGAAGGAAAGGAGTTTATCCAGTTGATTCACATTTTTCTCAAAGTATTATGCTCATAAATAGACACATTTCTCCAGCTGAGGCAACATCTGTCCTGAGCAGATGAAAAAGATGGACCAGACTAGTCATCTCTCCATCCCAGTAAAAGAGCTGACCTTTCCCCAGCAGTGTGCCATTGCTGATCTGCTACCCACTGATAAATGTCCAGTTTGCAATGTGCTGTGCCTCCTAGACCTCCAAGACCATATCTGAGTCCTTTGTCCCTGATCTTATCTTTGGCAAATTGTTCACGCCTAACTCTGTACTTCTCTTCCTTCAACTCCGTGCATTTTTTCAGATTGTTTCTTAAGATGTTTGAATTGGATCTGTTCCTTCCCAAGACTTTTGTTTTTTCCCAGCTAGGCACTGTAAATTTAGTGCATATGTTCCTTCTCCTGCTATCCACTCCATTACTGACAGTATGCAATTCACCACACCCAGGAGAGATCCTTGCAGAGCCCTACCCAGTATCTGCTCCTGGCTCAACACATAACCTGCCAGAGTTCAAGAAGCATTTGGACAAAGCTCTCAGGCACATGGTGTGTCCGCTGCAGGGCTAAGAGCTGGACTTGATTATCTTTGTCCCTTCCAACTCAGCACATTCTGTGATGCTAGTATACTTACTGCTTTCCAACCAGAATTTTATTCAGTTTATAGATATTTGATCCAGACTGTGCCATAAGACAGTGACAAAAGCCTGGGTACAAACTAGATGTATGACATTTATTTACTTCATATTTATGCTGTTTATTACCTTATTAAGCAAAGAAATTAAACTAGTTTGACACATTCAGTTTATAAATCCATGTTAGCTCTTATTCTTTTCCTTGTTACACAGTTGTTAACAAATCTTCATTATCTGTTCCAGTGCTTTTCCAGTGACTGTTGCTAGGCTGGAGGGTGTGTAAGTCCCCAGCACTGCTGTTGCTGTGTTTCACAAGTAGACAGTGCCTTTTTCTGCCTCCTGTCACCACATCCATGTATGAACTGCTTGCTCAGGGCTGTGACACTGCTGACACCTATTCTTGACGTTCTCTGCAGACTTCATCAGGTCCAACCCAATTAAAATGGACATACATCCCTTTCAAATTCATTCATTTATTATTGTTATGTCTTCCCAGTGTTTGTGTAGAACTGGTTTTGTTGATTTTTTTGAATTCTAAACTAATCTTCAAAACATTTTATCTTGTCTTACCAGGACACCAAATACAATATGAGATGCCTAATGCATGCTCTGATTATTCCCTGCAGCACTGTGAACATTACACTGACTGACACATCAGCAATAAAATGCTACACAGTAAAATAAGTCACTAAAAATCTAAGATGTTAATTACAGAGGCACTTCTTTGCAATAACCCTGAATAGAAGACAGATTGTGAAAGAAGCCACTAAAACAAATGTAAAATTTAGAGTATGTATTCTTTGCCTTTCTTAATTTTCTTTAATTGAAAAAGTGGCTTTTTCAGTAATTATCTGTGAGTAATTAAATATTCTAAGTATACTTATTTCTGTATTTTTCTCTTTTGGTAATAATCATCCAAATCTCAAAGACATAATTATAAAAACATGACTGGTAAAGAAACTCAAAAATATTTTTGTGCCACGATATTAATTCTTTTAGTGGTTACCTGATTCAAAAAAATTTTCTTATATAATTGTCTTTTTTTCCAGAAACTGGTCTTTCCTATAGATTTGAGTTCCTTTAATTATTCATGAGATATGCCCTGATGATATAAAATACATTCCAAAACCTACATTTTTTTTTAATACCATGGACTGCAAGTAAATTGGTAGCCCATAGTAACAACATATGTTTATAATTATGATTACCATCAGGGAATTCAACCTTTCTGAAGGATAGAAAAGAGGCCCAAGAAGGGAAACCTCAAAAAGTCTATGGGAAAAAAAAAAAAAAAGAAGGAAAGGAGAAAGTTGAAATGGGAAAACCACTCTTGGATAATGGAAAAGAAAGACTCAGTTGTAAAAACAAGCACAGCTTTCAACTGACTCTGCTACAGAAACTCCAATATTTTAGTGAGCAAAAAATATTTAGTAACTAATTATTTTCACCATTCAAACTGATCTGTGCAATGTTCTCCTTCTAAGCCCTAAAGATAAATTCTCTGAATTTGTCACCAAAAAACCTGCTAGCTGATCGGCTACCTGACAGCAAGAATAAAACACTGCAAATGCTGCTTTGTGTTATTAATATAGTGTGTATACATTTAAAAGTGCCATAGCTAATGCTGAATTGTTTCCATTACAAAACTCATAAAATGAGTGTTCAATAACTCAGCTGTTTGAAATCACTGAGTTGATGTTGGCAAGCTTCACTTCTGTGTGCACAGAAGATATGACTTTTACAGCACATAAGTGAAAATCTCTAAGTTGTGGATGAATCCTGGAAGATTCACATTTAGACTTTAGCCTGACTGAGAGAGCCCTCAAACCTCTTGGATCTAATGAAATAAAGGGAAAATATTCCAGAATTGTCACAGTTCATTCTATTAAATTCAGCAGGTTCAAAGAATAAAAGTTCCTCAGTGTTACGGGTACAGATTTATCAAGACAATTTTTTAATATAAAAAATAAAATCTAATTCAGTAAACGGATAAGATATATTACTTTTACTAAGAGGTGAAAAACAATGAAAAATTAATTAAAGGTCTTTCAAATAAATCCCATTTGGAAATTTTGGATTTTTGAGATCTTTCTGTACTTTTTACTTAGATGAATGGTTTGCTAAAGAAATTTCAGGCTAGGCAAGATTTGCAATTTTAAAAATAGATAAAATTTAAATAACAGGTATCTTACATGATCAAACCTTTTGAGATAACTATGAAATGGTGCTAGACAATTCACAGTGACTTGTTTTATGCACCTTGTTTTATGTAATTCAAAGTCTCTTTTCATGATGGAAAGTGACTGAAGCTGTAGTATTTCTGCACCTCTTCACACTGATAGGGTGAATTAGAACATGAATTTCATGTAACATTGTGGGAAGCACCTCTCTTATCTGGCTTCAGCCTCATTCAAAATGTGATTCAGCCCTGAAGAGGCCACACTAGCCTGAAAAAAGCTCATCAGAGCTAAGGGAAGGAGAACGATTTGACACTTGTATGGCAAAAACAAAATAACCTGAAATCCATTATACCTGCAGGGCAGTGCCAACTCACAGGACTTTAAAGGTGTGTATCTTCTAGTCCCAGCTTCAGGATTCACATGGTTATGATTGAATCTCAACTTTCTTTCTCTCTTTTATTTTTCTCTTTTGTCATTTTTAAGAACTGCATTTCCACACTTCATGGTTGTAGGAAAAAATGTCTGATAAGGAAATAGTTTGAAAGCTAGTGAACAGTAAGAATTCAGTTCAGAAACTGGAAAAAGCTGAAAAGAGGTAGATCTTCAATAACATAGTGCACGTCCTCTGGAGTGTTAGGTAATAGAAGCTTTAAATTAAGTTGGTTTCTAGTTGAACTAATGGTGACTTCTAATGCTTAATTGGAATGCAAAAAGATTAAATAATAATAAATAACAAACCTCATCAGAAGCAGTGTCATGCACTATTGGCCAAACATGTTCATTAATTCTTATACCCCAGGGTTTATGCTGAAGAGGAAAAGCTATGGACTGAAGTTTTAGGTTTTTTATTTAGTGGTCACGTCTCCTCTGAAGTGTTTTTGAAACACAGTAACCTATCTACAAATTTATAACTTCATCTAGAAATACTATTGCTACATTCAGCCAAAATAGTCATTGCCCTTTGAGTCATCCAAAGCTCTGGAAGGCCTTGGACACTGGCTCTCTAGGAGGCAGTGATTTAACAGAAAGACCCCTACAGCAAGAAGTCACGTTGATCCAAAAACTGACTGCACTTAGACGGAGGTGTAAGACACAACTTTGTGACAGAGCCAGGAACAGCACCTGTAAATAATTTTCTGTTAAAAGAAACTTTTGACCACATGAATTTCCTGAAAAAGAGGAAACTGGTATAGAAAAAAAATCCTCCCTTTGAATTCTTATTTCTTGATTTTCCTTGGGACCTGAGTCCTCAAACTTATCATTGTGGTAATTACTGGCTACTTTTGGCAAGTGTGAGCCTTTCTTTAGACTTTATAACCCAGCTTTCAACTTTTTCTTTTAGTCTCACAACAAAGGTAACGTTCCATTACTACATAATAAATAGTAAAGCCAGTCTTAGGCCCTAAAAATCTATTCCCAGTAGAAATAACTGACAGGAGGGCCCCATGTCTCTTTGAAATGTCTTTACATAATAGTTACATGGGAAAATCTTATGAAGATCTTTCATTCTTGCCTATATAATGCTGACTTTATCCCTGCACCTTGGATCTGAACTAGCATTACATGATCACTAAAAAGATGAAAGCAAATAGCCCTTCAGGCTTTGAGAAGTGGGAACTGATCACAGTTCCAGTTGACTTCAATGGTTCTTTGTGTGCCTCACAGCCCTGTGAACCACATCCTGAACTACTGAGCAGGTATGTCTTACCAAGGATTAATAATCATAGCAACACATTTTTTATTTCTGAAATAAACTCTCAGAAGATAAAATGCTCAAAGTTGTTCTTATATGGGAAAAATTATGTATATATCTGAGGAATGTATAGCTTATAGTCTTTATATCTAAGAACCGACTGGCTTGTTTCCAAAATATGTGATGGACTGACTGATTGATTTGAAAATAAATCTGAAAGATCTTTTTACAAAGTATTTAATAAACTACAAGCATTTTATACCCATGCCAATTATTATTGGCATGATTACAAAATTATTATATTGTTATACGTATAAAAAATATTTACAGTTTCAGCTTCACAAACTTTTGGAAATTTAGTGATTGGAAATTGTGACCAAAATCATAAGCACTGTTTAAGCATTTAAATAAATAGTATTTGTGAGTCATTTTAGCCAGACCTTATTTTGCTGCTGAGTGATAAAACAATCAGACTTGAAAACTGTAATAATCAGATAGTAAGGGAACAGTTTGGAATCTGAACATTGCAGGGAATAATACTTCATCTGGGGGTAGAAATAATCATGCAAATGATAGGAAGATACAGCAAAGGTCCCCAAGACTTTAAAGTCCTCTAGATACTAACATTATTTCAGTTTTGAAGGGGCAAATCCACTCCAAAGGCTGACTTCCACTCTCTGCTTGTTGTTTGATGTTTGTGATTCATAAGCAACTGAAACTTTTTGCATTCTTTAAGCTGGTTCAAGCTTTTTATGACTTGCTGTGTCATAGAGTTGGGACAAGATTTCATTCGAGTTCATTAGCCCATGTACCCCTGATGACAGAGGATTTGGGTCTGCTTCCTGACGTAAGGAGACATCTTTTCCTTGACATAGGGAGAAAGATACTTGGTATTTCTGTTTCTTCTGACATATATACAATAAATTTATGTTTAAAGTATGCATGACAGATGTCAAAGAAAAAAGATAAGTATTTAGAAGAGCTTTTGCTTAGGAATTCAAGTTCTTTATATACAAATATTTTCTTCAAAATTATATTGTTTCCATCTCATCTTGGAAAAATGGTGGGCAGTTACTGAAACCTGGGATGGTCTGAATGACTGTAGTATTGAAGTATAATTATACACCAGGTGCATGGGTAGCAGTGGAGGGGCACTTATTCCTCTGCAACTAAAATCACAGGGTGACACTCTCTGCTGAAGACAATATTCATTTTTAAAGCTCAAAGGCAAAGGATCTTGAATGGAAGCAGACTAATGTGT
The DNA here is from genome assembly GCA_024734555.1 of Trochalopteron elliotii. NCBI lineage: Eukaryota > Metazoa > Chordata > Aves > Passeriformes > Leiothrichidae > Trochalopteron > Trochalopteron elliotii. Next base: position 5,487,309 of record JANPWX010000025.1, read on the forward strand.
TATGTGACAAAAGCCCACAGCAAGGATCTGATTTAAAGAACCAAACATACACGCCCAAAATATAAAACAATAAATTAAACCAAACCCAGGATAAAGTACTCCTTAACTTTCAAAAGTGTGGAGGAGAAATATATTATGGGGTGCTTCCATTTGGAAGGCAGATGTGGAAACTCTCACCTAACAAATAACAAACTTTTTTCTTGCAGTTCAAGCCAATAGTAGCAGTAAAATAAAAGAAGTTGAACTCAATATGAGATATCTATTTTAGATTGTTCTTAATATTAACTAAAGTCAAAATATAAACTATAGATAGAATGTATAAGCATGATCTCTTGATTTCATATAGACAGAATTTGAAATTATTAAGAACAGATGCATTTAAGATTTTCCCAAACATGCAGAAAGCTCTAAGCAAGACTGACTAAGCAGGAAAGTTAAAGACAACAAATAAATAGAAATAAGAGCTTTTTAAAAGCTTACTAGCTAGAAAAAAAGAGCATAATTCCTCAATCCAAAAAAATCCAAGGAAGGACTGAGAAGAAAGTTAGAGGCGTTTGGGAATATCCAGGGCTGACAGGGCTCCTGGGGGGTTTTTGTTTATATATTTTGTTGGGGTTTTTGGGGGTTTTTTTGCTAAGCATATTATTAGACCAATAGGGATTTTTAGCAGTGCATTGACTGTTTCAAGAGGACAAATTGCTAAGACATAGAAATACCTGATATGTTCTTTAGATATGACAAAAGGTAACATACACTGGGATGATGTTATTTTAAAGCGTTACTGACAGAGTTGGGTGTTAGAAAAAAGTGACTTGGTATAAATATTCAGAAGTCAGCGGATCTCAGTAGCCTTCACCCAGATATATTAAAGGAATGGCCAAGAAAATGTTTGTCATACTGATGTTAATCCATAATAAATCTTGTTGCATTAAGGAAATTCTAGATGATTTGCAGAGTGCCACTGTGCAAATACTCAAAAAGTACCAAGTGATAAAATCAGATAACTGTTGCCCTAGCTTTAATCCCGTGATTAAACCAATGGGATATCACATACAGTACTAACTAACCTGAATAAAAATTAACATTAAGAAATCTCAATAATGCCAGTTAATCAGTTTTACTGATAATAAATTTAATCAAATATGACTTATTTTTTAATAGATTACAAGTCTGGCAAAAGTTGAAAAAGTGATAAATATAATTTAATTGAATGCAATATACTTAACCTTTTTGTAAGGCACTAATTTGTAATGTGTAACCATCCAGTTTAAACACGAGCTCTCTACAATATCAAAAAAGCCCTCTATTACATGAATGGAGTATTGAACAACTGACCAGTTGCTAGCACAAGGAGTTTGCAGTGAATCCCTGAATGGGGATATTGATATATCCCACAATATTCTGTTTGGCTTTGAACTACTCAACTTCTTTTTTTTTTTTCTTTAATGATAATTTGGAAATTGTTATAAGTTCACTACTTGTCATACTTCAAGTTAAAACTAAAACTGAAGGTGTAGAAAAGATCTAGAATAAAGCAGAATGATTACCATTCTGGGTGCCAATGCTAATATCTTTTAGAGAGCAGATATCTCACATTTAATTATCTGCACTCTGTGACTAGTGTCTGCACTCCAGTATCCATTGACATGTTCCAGGTACTCCACTGTTCCATCCTCTTTTCCATTCTTTTTCAGTAGAAGAGAGCTGAAGAGGTCTGTATGGCATGTCCACACAGGGCAGGGAAAATCAGAGGTGAATGAACATGCTGGGATGAAAACAGCTGATGTTATTTGTGACCCATAAGCAAGGCCGGACTAACACGAGTGCTAAGACTGGACTGCAGAATGCTGTACCACATGGCACTGGGATTTAACTGATCATCATACTCATTTAGGGAATTCCCTGCCATGCTCCCCTGGGCATCCGAGGCACACCCATAGAGCCTCAGAGCTCAGGCCACAAGCCTCTGGTAGTGATTTAATCCAAGCTCCCATATGCTGAAAAACATGGAATGTTGTCGTTTTTCTGCTACAGAATGCAAAGAACAATCTTTATTTATACAGAGATAGAAAGTGAGACAAAGGATTTGCAGAACTGCAATGAAAGTCATAAAAATCGTCTTGTAGTAACCACTACTTTTGCCCAAAATAAGCTACTTTGTGCACTGAACTATGTAACTTAAAAGCACCTCACCTTCTTTTGTTCCATAATTCACCACTCTTTCCAGCATATTAACTTCTTTTCTCAATTCTTCTTTTAGCACGTCTCCCCACCTTTTTTCAAATGAATGACTCAATATCTATAATTCTAAAATTTTAGGGTTTATTTTTGCAAGAAATTTTTAAATGGATTAATAATGAACAGAAGATAATTCAACCTGCAAAATGATGGTAAATTGAAAGAGGCAAAAGTTTACCAATGAATACATAAGAATCATTCAGCGATGTCTATAGTCATGACACTGATTGGTTAGTGTATTTGGATACTGGTAATTTCTCTAGGAAGGAAAAGTGAGTAGACAGCAGAGACCAAATTACTAAATTATCCTATTACACTTTTATTTAGAAATGTAAAATTCATGCAGACAGACTTTGAATAGACTGGATTTTAACAGCAAAGTAGTGTAATTCAAGCTCAGGCACCAGCTAGCAGCAAAGATATTTTTCACCATCTGCTTTTGGAAAATCCAGATTCTTGTTCCCAGTACAGCTCCCACACATTTTATCTGAGTGTTCATCTTCCATCCTAAAAGATTTTTAACCTGGTAATACTTCTGAATTCAAAACCCTGTGGAAATTCATGTCCCTTCCTGAAATCAATGGCAAAGCTCACTTAGACTTCAATACGCCAAATAAATTGCCCTTTAAATTTTAGAAGTCTGAAGTTGGCCATCTGGCTCCAGATGGTCTGAAACTACTCTTTCAGGACTGATTCTCCAGAGCTGTCTCGGAGAGCAGATTCCATTCCTGCTGGGATTGGAGCCATCAAGTCTAGGGTCACTTCGCCAACACAAATGGGAAGCCACTTCTACCAGTGAACAGCCCACCTGCTTTTCAGTCAGTACTCCTTACCCTTCCTTTCACCAAAGTGCTGACATCTTTTTAACCAACAATTACCCATACCCTCCCCCATCAAAACAGAAGTGCCTTAAGTTAGATGCAAATAGCATTACTGATCATTCTAGTTTTGTGTATCTCTGCATTATTATCAGTGTATATTCTGAATTACATCGGTACATATTCTGTATATTTTATATACACATCTATGTATCAGGCAAGGAAGACAGGAGACTGGAGTGGCTGAGTAGGAACCTGCTGGTTAAGCCAAAGAGAAAGACAGCTGAAACAAGCACAGGGAAGTCACCCAGGAAGAGTATGGAAACAAAAGTCGGTTGTGTAGGGAGACCAAGATGAGGCTGGAACTGAAACTGACAAAAGAAGCAAAGAATAACAGGAAGAGCTTTTAAAAGTACAATAACCAGAAAAGGAAGGTCAGAGGAGGTGTACTGCCTTGATAAACAGTACTGGAAAAGTAGTAGCAATGATGAGGATAAGGCTGAGGTACTCAACAACTTCTTCAGCTCAGTCTACAATGACAACCTCTCTTTCCACACTGCTCAAATGGATGCACAGCAGGATGGGGACTGGGGGAGCAAAGTCTTTCCCACTGTAAGAGAAGATCAGGTCTGTGACCACCTGAGGAGACTACATCAGTCTATGGGACCCAATAAAATTCATCCCAGAGTCCTGAGAGAATTGGTTGATGTAGTTGCCACTCTCCATGATATTTGAAAAGTCATGGTAAACAGGTGAAGTCCCAGGTAACTGGAAAAGGGGAAATATTGCACCTGTCTTTTAAAAGAGAGTAGAAAGGAGGATCCTGGGTACTACCACCCTATCAGCCTCACTTGACTCTGTGACTGGGAAGATCATGGGACAAATCCTCCTAAAAGCTGTTCTACATGGAGAAGCTGTCCATGGAAGACAGGGAGGTGATTCAAGATGGCCAGCGGAGCTCCACAGAGGGCAAGTCTTACCTGACCAACCCAGTGGCTTTCTGTGATGGAGTAACTGCATCAGTGGACAAGGGAAGAGCTAGAGATGTCTTTTATCTGGACTTCTATCCTGACTTCTAAAAAGTTCCCCACAACATCCTTCTCTCTACATGAGAGAGAGGTGGATTTGATGAGTGGACTGCTAGATGGATAACAAAGTGCTTGGATGCATCCAGAGGGTAGTGGTCAATAGGTCAGAGTCCTGATGGTCATCAATGACAAATGGTGTCCCTCCCAGATCCATACTGGGATCAGTGTTGCTTAATATCTTCATTAACGACAGAGATGAAGAAATTGAGTGCACCCGCAGCAAATTTGCAGATGACTGAGTGCTGAGGTTGCCACACCAGAAGAAGGGTGGGATGTCATCCAGAAGGACATGGACAAGCTCAAGAAGTCGACCCATGGGAGTCTCAAGAGATGGAATAAGACGAAGTGCAAAGTGCTGCATCTGCGTTGGGACAACCCCAGGTATCAACACAGGCTGGGGATGAACAGATCAAAAGCAGCCCTGTTGAGAAGAACCTGGGGATTCTGGTGGAGGAGAGGCTGGGCACGAGCTGGCAAAGTGTGCTCACAGCCCAGAGAGCCAAATGTGCCCTGGGCTGCACCAACACTGAGGGCACCAGGCAAGGGAGGAGATCCTGCCCCTCTGCTCTACCCTATTGAAAGCCCACCTGCAGGGCTGCACCCAGCTCTGGGGCCCAGCACAGGAAGGACAGGGACCTGCTGGAGTGAGTCCACAGGAGGCCACCAAGATGATGAGAAGATGGAACACCTCTCCTATGAGGAAAGGCTGAGAGAATTGGTATTGTTCAGAAAAGAGAAAGCTTCAGGGTGACCTAATTGTGGACTTCCAGTACCTGAAGAGAGCCGACAGGAAAGATGGAGAGGGGCTTTTTACAAGGGCACATAGTGACAGGACAAGGGGAAATGACTTCAGAGTGAAAGAGAATAGGTTGAGATTAGATATTGGGAAAAACTCTTTACTATGAGGGTGGTAATGCCCTGGCAGAAGTTGCCCAGAGAAGCTGTGGGTGCTCCATCCCTGGAAGTGTTCAAGGCTGGATGGGGTTCTGAGCAACCTGGTCTGGTAAAAGCTGTTCCTGCCCATGGCAGAGGATTTGGAACTGGACGATCTTTAGGGTCTCTTCCAACCTAGACCATTCTACAATTCTGTGGTTCTGTGGAATATTCATAAATACATAGACATATTCAGTATTTTTCAGCATATATTCCAAATTATTTCCCGTTAATCCACATGCTACCATAATAGCAAATATTACCATATTTTATGTTTTTCAAAACAGTTTACAATCTGGAGGGCCTGCTGTAGTCCTACAGGGGGGCTGCTGTACTCCGGTTTAGTCTCAGTTAGGAAAAAAGAGGTTTTTATGTGAGCATGAGTAAATGCAAATTAACCAGCCTTTCATTCTTGTATACATGTATCAGTCCATTTTAGTTCCTATAATTCTCTTCACTGGAAATTATGTTTGCAAGCATTTTATTTACTATTTATAAAAGATTTCATTCGTCTGTGTAACATGATTCAGTGGTCATTTTTTGCCAAAATTTCTTTTAAAAATTCATGTGTACTTATAGGAAGGTATTTTTAATGCAAAGTTGAACAAAGGCAGAAGTCCTCTGCTTTTCTCCAGAAAAAATGCTATTACCCAGCCTCTAATTTTCACCACATAACCTCATCAATCCTGCAAAGACCTCTTGAAATGTATTCTGTGGAATTAAAAAGAAATTACATGTATACCAATGATGGTGTCTTAATGGAAATAATAGAATTGTAGAGGTACTGGACTGAAGAAAAGCAAAAGAGGGAACAAAATATTCATGAAAAATAAAGAAGAGTTATAAAATTTACTCTTGCATAAGTTTGACTTCTATTCCCAAGAAATGAATCGGAGTTAAAAATTTGCAACACTATTTAAGGATAATAGTAGAGCTGACTGAATAACATAAAAAATATTTCATAGAAAAATAACTTCAACATTGTTTCTATTCCACGGTGTACTAGAAGTCAGACCCATTTTCTGTTAAAAATAAAAATGAATTTTCACGTTTTAAAATCAATATGAGAATTAACACTGAAACCTCAGCTGCTAAACAAATTCAAGCTAGGGAAAAGATTTCTGCAGTGAACACAATTAACCCCAGAGCAATTTACCAAGGTTTTTAGTGGATTTGCTATTATTAGAAATGCTTAAACCAAGACTGGAATGAGGTTTTGGTTTTTTCTGTCTGTTTTTTTTTTAACTCTGAAAAGATAATCTATCATTCAAGCAGAACCACTGGACTCCATGTAAGTTCTAACAGGTTCAGATTGGACAGTGACCACATGAAGGCCCATCAGCCTTTAAAATACATTGGCTAAACTCTACAGAGGAATAGTTAGTGACATTAGGAAGAAATAGCTTGGGATTTCATTTTTGTCAAGAATTGCACAAAAGTGATCATGAGGTACAGCTTATAAAACTTTTCTGAAATTGATTTACGAATACCAATATTTGGAGATGTGCCTAAAATTGAGTTAAAACAGCTGATCCAAAGTGATCAATAAGAAGACAAGGAGTTTCTCTCTAATTAGTTTGAATATCACTAATATTTTGCATATTCTGTTATCTATAATACTTTCAAGTTCTTTGGAAAGGTGCGAAACCATTTTTTTTCACCTTTTATAGTTGGATGAATTGAAGCCCTGATAAATGAGATAACTTTCCTAAGCTCATACAGCTTGTCAGAAATAAAGTTATAGTCTTCATACCAAATTTGCTTCTGCATCCATTAAACAATGTGACCACTGAAGTCCTCTTGGTGTATAGGTAGCACAGTAATGAAGGAAAACTGAGTTTGGAATTATGTGTCTAGGCCTCACTGTTTACTCTCACATGTAGACATCGTGTGTTTCCCAAGCCAAGTGTTTCTTTTACAGCACTCACCAGCCTAGATAAAAGTGGTCATTTGTCATCTTTCATGTGAGCGACGAGGGAGGACAAATGAAGAAAAAATAATGGCATTACTGCCAGTCAGAACATCTGAATCACCCAGTACATTTACTCTTTAAATATCTGCTGTCTTGTAATTTCCTTGGAGCCACACTGAGTTTTATTCTGCTCTTTGTATTGCAGTAAAGCACTTTTGGTACTTAATAAATGAATAATAATTTTCAACAGTATTCAGGAAAAAAAATCACATTTTAAGGCACTGTTTGACAAATGCGACATTGACTGTGACACTTATCCGTATTTGGAGTCACCATCACTAGTGATTACAAAAGTTTCCTAAATGCAAAGGTTTAGTGAGCATTTACTCTCAGAACCATTATAACTCAGTATGTAAACAAAAACACTCCCCTGAAAAATGTCATTGTGAAAGATGTTTTATAATCTTAAATATGTTAATTCAGTGGAGTAATGCTCAAGTTTATGCACAGCCATCTCCCCTCCCGGTCAGGCTACAGACAGAAACCATTCTCTTCAAGAGGATAAACATCCATTTGGCAGCCCAAATGTACACTACAACACCTCAGCTCAGGCAACCCTCTCAAAACCTTTTCATAATCCCTTATTTTTACTCCAAAAACTCCAGATCGTATCTCCTGCAAGTCTGCAGGAAAGCATCGAGTTCACCACAGCCCTGGTAACCAGGCAGATCACACAGTCCCAGTGCCTTTATTAAGGACAACTCTTGCCACAGGAGCAGCAGTTGGACACACCAAAGTCCTGTCTTGCAAAGCAGCCACTCACACCGAGTCCCTGTCTACATCCCAAGACAACTCCTCAGTAAGGGAAGATCCCAACCAAAAAAAATCAAGAAAGTAGCATTAATATTAACAGTGGTGAAGGCTAAACTAGGTACAGTATATAATCATTTACATAATTCAAGTGGATTAAAAAATTATTTCAGCACAAGGCAAAAAGATGTACTAGTAAAAAACTATTTTAATGGACTTTCAAAAGTATTCTGAACTGATATATAGAAAGTAAATATCTGTACCTGTTCATAAATACTGTGGATTATCAAGAAACTGCAATACTTTGCACACAACACTAAGTAATTTATGCATTCAGGGAAGACAATCCTATTTTACATGGATTTATGAAGAAAGATGGAACACACCAAGTGCACATTTCCAGATCAGATTGTCTTCCTAGACATGTGCCCTGAGAGCATTTGGGAAAATCATAGAATCATGCAGTGGTTTGGGTTGGAAGGAAACTTAAAAATCATCTTTTCCCAGCCCTCCTGCCACAAGCAAAGAACACTTTCCACTAAAAGGTGAAGTGAAAACAGAGATTTACCAGTTCACTTACCACAAATATTCAGTGTCAAAGGGAAACAGCACAGCAACCCTGGGTTCTAATCCTGCCTTCATAAAAAGTCAATGTTGCTGTCACATACAACAATGTTGACCTAAAGAAATCCTCTCTTTTAGAGAATTCAGCCAGCCACTGGAGAGTTACGCTTGTATAATGATTATTTATATTATATCAGTAATATATTTTAAAAACTGGTTCCTATTTTATAATAAACCCTTGCCACAACTTCTCCAAGTCACCTCCAAAGGAAAAAAAATACTTTTAAATAATTTAGATATCCATCCACCAGAATAAGATTCAAGGTCTGTGAAGGGCAGTTATTCTGTCATTTCCACAAGTAGTTTAAAGGCTTACCTGAAATCGAGCTGAAAAACTATTATTTTTTTCTGCTGCCTAATAAACCTAGATTAGGATGAAAAAGAAATAAATTGCACTTAAAAAAATGGTAAAGCTCCATCACAGTGCAAAAAAGATTTCAAAATTGAAAACATACCTCTTGGCAGCTCCTGAGACTTCAATTCCATCTTCCTTCCCTTTGACTTTTAAATATTCGCTACTCCAGCAAGCTCCTTTATTACCTAGCTTTAAGACTCCTTTATTCATGTTCATACTTTTGTCCTTTGTTTCTTGAGTGTGTCAGTGGAAATGTGGTATGATCTACTCTTGAAATAAATATAGTAAACAGCTCATTGGAAATTAGTTTCTGGTCATCTGACTGAGTTGAGCCTCTAGATTAGCTGCTACTGTAGAGTTTGCCACTGGACTGAACCATGGCAAACAGCAGTTCTGGTTATGTGTTTTTGTAAGTAACTTCTGCTTCAAAGCTGAGAAAAATCACCATAGTCTAGTCTAATAAAAGGCTGAGAAGCAAGCAAAACTATCAGGATCTGTATCACCTGCATAATACATTGAAGGGGTGGTCTGGGGCATATGAAATCCAACAGCATGAGTTGCTCGATTGCTTTTTTCTTCCAACAGCCTGAAATACTGTATTGCCTCAACGTGCCTTAAATAATATCTCCATTCTCCTTAGATAGATTGATATTTCCACAATTATGTAAGGAAAAAATATTTCTGCTAACTTCTCTGTCTTCGTGCACTTACAATAATTCAAGCTGTTCAGACTGACACACAAACAGGAAAATTTACCTAACTTTTGGTAGGTTGAATATCTCACCTAATCCATGTCTGTGTTTTGATAAATATATGCAACTACAATAAACATAATTTGCAGTTGTATTTGTTGTCCCTTAGATGATCACAAGTTACAAGACTAAGCCAATTACTGGTACATTGCTATGGCTTATGACTTTGTTGGAAAATTCTGTCTTACGGTTTGCTGTATTTCGTGCCAAACTTCACAGGCCCTGTGGATGACTGGTTGATGACTTCCACTTCAGTAAACAAAACACCTAGTAGAACTTCACAACAAACTATTGCATAAATCTCTTACCTTATTGAGTCCCCATCCCCCATTTCATTCTGATAACAATATGAATATAAAATTCCTGCTGCTGCCCTGCAAGCACTGACGATTTCCCTCAGACAGCCTTGGCATGCAGAGAGAACACCTCCACCAAACTTTAAAATGCCATTACTTTATCCTTTAAACCTGTTCTTAAACTTTACTTCTGCAATGGTATTTACAAATCTCTTCCATCTGGTATTGATTAGGAATGATAAGGTCTCCTTTAAAATTCCACTGTGTTCATTAAGCTCTTTCTCCACTATAACCTCATTTCCCTGTTTACATCCTGGCATGTTGCACTCCACTGCACTGGCACACATACTGGAGGCATCATGGGACCCAGAAATGCAGGTTGTGCCTATACTTGTAATTTAAATGTGCCTGAGACTATACTATGGCACTGAAGTAAGCAAGAAGAGAATGGTGTGCAACCATATTATAAACCATCTTGAGCATCCAAAACAGGGAGGACATCTGCCAACAGCCTGTAGGGAGTGATCTCACCTGCACTAATTCCTAGGCTATGTGTGGGAATCAGCTGAGGAAGTGCTACTGGGCACAGAAAAAAGCCCTGCCAGGGACAGTTCTCCCAAAGTATCAGCAGAATGGCAGTGTTTGGGAACATCCTGGATGCTGCTTGATTTACAAATACAGAAAACTATCTTGCTTCCTAGTTTTCCATATGGGGCTTAAAATACACCAGTACAGGTATTAGATTAGGTACCAGGTAGTTCTGTAATACTTCTGGGTAGAACGTACTTTCCTGTAGAAACAGTTGTTTTGTATAATTTCCCAAAGTGAAAACAATACACCTACAAAGTGGAATGCCTTATTCTTGTGGCTATATGAAAAAATCTGTTTCACCAGGAGCTGATGAGAGATCAGACACTGATCTCTTCAAGTACTTGAAAGCTGAAGGCATATGAAGGCTAGATGGGGCTGTGTTTCAGCTGGTACAATGAAGTACAAATCATGAGAGGTATTATTTGATTCAGTTTGAGTGAGTGTTGCCAACAGGTCAAGGGAGGTGATCCTTCCCCTCTGTTCTGCACTGGTGAGGCCACACCTGGAATACTGTGCCCAGTTCTGGGCTCCCCAGTAGAAGAGAGGTGTGGATATACCAGAGAAAGTCCAACAAAGGGCCATGAATGATGAAGGGATGGGAGAGTCTCACCTGTGAGAGAACTGTGATGGTTCAGCCTGGAGAGGACAAGGCTCAGGGGATCTCTTCTGGTTTTATCAATCAATGCCTGCAGGAAGGGTTCATAGAGGACAGAGTTAAGCTCTTTTCAGTGATGCCCAGTGACAGACAGGAATCAATGGGCACAAACTGAAACATGTGAGGTTCCCTCTGAACACTAGGAAATGCTTTTTTACTCTGGAGGTGACTGGCATAGGTTATTCAAAAAGGTTTTGAAATCTCCAATTCTTTCAGATATCTGTCTTATGGAGAAGGTCCTAAAAGGTCCTAAACAACCTGCTTTAGGCAGCTTCACTTGAGCAGTTTTGGACAAGGTGACCTTCAGAGGTCCCTTACAACTTCAGCCATTTTGTGCTTCTGTGATTATCAAATTTCCCACCCAAACAAATTTGAAACTTTGGGTGAAGTTCAGCAGAATACTATTTCTCTCATGTTTATGTATTAATTTAGATGCAAGCAGAAAATCTGGGTGCTGAGGAGCTCCACAGGGAAAATTATTCACCAAGAACTGCTGACACAAGTGATCAAGTCCTTGTCTCTGTAATGTACAGGCTTACAGGCTTGCTTTTTTTGTGGCTTTTTTTTTTTTTTTTTTGGGGGGGGGGGGGGAGGGCGGTTGGGAGGATAAACACCATTGCAATGGTAATAAAAGCAGTTTCCAGATCTATGTTCTGAGATGCTAGTTACACATACAGAATTTCTTCAGGCATCTACAAAGGGAATGTATAACATAGCATACTATTTAAGATAGCAAAATGCTTTAAGTTCTAAGGTTCAGAATCTTGGTCATGATTTAAATAACCTGGATAATGGAGAACATAAAAAATTTCAGTGGCAATATATGAATGTATAGTCTAGCTTTTGACATGTCACTTACAATTGCTAACAGAAATTAATAGAATGAAAAGAAGAAAATGTCATGGAGTGGAGACTGGGGTGCAGCTGAACTTTTTCTATCTGTACTTTCGTCAAGCAGTCCATTTTTTGTCCCCTAAATTCATCATATTTTATCTTACATGCTTTACGGATGGCATCAATACAGGCAATATTGTTCTTAAAATATTTTCATTTCACCTTAATGAAACTGACATCACTACAATTCCTAATGGATTCTTTTGTTCTTTATATGTTCATATATATTCAGGTATATGTCTTAGCACTCTCAAGAAACCTATTACATAAAAACTGCTGTGGTTTGTTTGTTTTTCTGAGTAAAATTAGTATTCATAAAAAGGCTATGACAGCAGACATTTAACTCTATCTCTCATTGAAAACAGAAGAAATGCAGCTTTCAAAGATTCTTCACGAGTATGTCTCAGTCTTACATATTAGAGCTGCATAGAAATCTGTGTCTAACGATTTTCACCAGGAAGGATGTAAAAGATCATCATCAGAGATTACATAAAATGGGTGCACCTTTCATGGACCTGAATAAGACCAATGGACTGTTTCAAATGGGACAAGACCATCCTGCATCAGACTTCACGGCATACTTGAATACTTGTTTCAGGGGTTTTCAAGAGTTGAAGTCAGTAGCTCTCTTGTTGGCAAATATAAATACATTGTATCTGAAAGAGACAGTGTTATGTATTTGTCAACATTTTCCTTTCAGTTTGGCAGTGTAAATTCTGAGGATGAATGAGTGAGCGGATGGGAAAAGAGCCCAAGTCACACAAGGGAATTGACATGTCAGTGCCCATTGTTGACTAGACGCTCCTTAGCATGCTGCTATGAATCAACAGACATTTCTACTTTCACACTTACAGAGATCTGTTATAAAAGACATCCCAGAGCTCCGTTTCATCTTGCTTGCCTTACAATGTTTATATGCTGCCACTGGGACAGAGAACAGATGTGATGGATTAACTAGCAATAAATCATACAGCAGTGAACACACAGCATTATCATTCTGAAGAGGTAGCATTAAGTATTGCTCTAGAAAAAATGATAACATTTCCCTGCAAATAAATGTTTCTTTGTCTCATACATGATCATCCCAGCCTCTGTCCCACTCTCCAAACAGTAGTGCTTTACTTCACTTTTTAAAACTGTATTAAGTATTCACTCAGGTTCAATGAAAATGAAGATTAATAACAGTCTTCAAAGCTGTGATACCGAGCATCATGTCCCACCATTTTCTCTATCATTAAAGCTAATGAAGAAAAAGTTTCTTACAACTGGTAGAACTCCCACCAACAAAGCAGCAACAAAAATGAAGCCCTGCAAGTCCAGTCACATCCTCCCCAGGGAGCACTTCTACTCCCCCGGCATCTATTTTCTGATGGCAAGATGCCGACTCCTACAACCTCCACAAGGAACCCAAGAGTCATAACATCCCTCATTAGTATTTGCACACCATCTGGTGACTATTACTGAATTAACTTCTCACAGAAAATAAGTTTTTAGAATATAAGCATAAAATTAGGACTTTGATATGAAATATTACTCTTCTCCTCCCTCTCCCCACCCCAAAAAATTGCAGAATTTTTAGAAGAGAAGAAAGAGGAGTGTGAAAAAGATAAGAGTTCAAAAAGCAAAGAGTCTTTCAAGTGCCCCCATTGTCCTTCTTCCCAGTTTATGATGGTATCATTTAATGCACACATGGGCTGTTTGGGCACAGCTCTTACTCTGTTTGCTTTAGTTAAAAAGCATGCATGCTTGTTGGGTGCTGGAAAAAAAGAGTGATAATTTTATAGTTATTTTACACCAATCTACCATTTTTTTTTTTCTTTGAAGATACTCATAAGATTAAACCCTTGTGTGTTTCATTTGTCTCAGCAAGTCCCCAGGTGCTACAAGGACCTTTGGATTTTGAAGTTCATTTCCCCTGTAGTACTACCCTGGGAGAAGAGAATAAGGTAAATCTTCAGGTTTGAAGTACCAGTTAAGGGAATTTTTTTTCCTTTGGGAAGGGAAGGGGAAAAGCAAGAATGTTTTTGTAGTTTGATTTCTTTGCATTTCTTTCAGCGCTATTTTTTTCAAAGGGAAGAAAATCCTGGCAACACATATTAACCAACCATTTGATTTCACTGATTGCAATTAGAAATTAATCACCAACTACAATTTAGAGTGAAGCTGTGACAACGCAATATAACTGACATGGTATTTATTAGTTAAAAGAGAAACAAGTTCTCCCCAAACAAACCAGTGATATAACTGTCTACTCAGATAAACCAAAAGGTTTCAAAGAAGCAAAAGTTTTGATGCTATGGCAATTTTAGGAAAAACAGCTGTTCAGGTTACATGCAGCAGTTATCTTTTAAATTAAATACATTGGTAATATTAAAGGAATTTTAATGCAACTGCAAAAAATTAAAAATAAAATACCAAGGACCATATGGTACTGCCATAAAACATTTATGTCCAAATATTTGCTCTCATTCTCATCCAATGAAAACAATGTCCCAGCTAGCAAGCAGAACTCATTTCTCTCTAACAACCAGTAAAATATCCCCCTGCAAAATTACAAACTACGGCAAGCAAATTCCTCCTTGCCAATCATAACTGAAGTCAAACTTTGTCAGAGAAAGCAGGATGTATCTCAAAAGTTGGACGAAAGCATTTTACAATTCACCAAAAGACCCCCTGTATCACAGTCCTTGTAAAAAAATTGCAGTGAGGATGATTTTTCTCTCTAAAACACTTGGAGTCTTTACATGTTAACACTGAAATGTGTGGGTTAGTGATGTCCAGCATATGCGCAGCTGTTTGCAAGATCAGAATCTAAGCACAACTGATGATTTCTTTCTTAATCAATACTTTATCCAGGAGAGATTGAAAGTTATTTGAATTGCTGGTCCTGGAAATGTTAGATGTCTGATTTGACGTTTAAGGGATCCAGATTCCACAGGTTAAACCTTTTTAGTCATAATGCTAAACATTCTGGCCCAAGTCCAACAAAACACTTAAACACATGCTTGACCTAAAACACAGAGACAGCTCCAGAGAACTTAAAAGTTAAGAATTTACAGGACCAGGGAAAGAATGCTTAATACCATTCAGGATCAAGCCTAAATACCATCAATCTCTTTAAAAGACTTTGATTTCTGAAAGTTCTTCCGTTCTGTAATTTAACATAGAGCTATATGACAATCTGACTGGTCTGTTCAAACCTAACTGGCATCAGGTTCATCTATATTAATCTTTCATAAAGAAAAAAAATGAAACCCTGATGAGTTTTCTGTAATTTTAAAAGGGGGGAAATGTAAGCACTGTTTTAGTTTAAAGTAGGAGCATTGAGTACAAAACATGACAACAAAGCATGCTGATCCTTGACCTCAGTGCAACCTAGTCCTTAATTTAAGCTATGCCATAACAGACCAAGATGGCAAAGTAATTAAAAGAAATTCACACAAACTCAAAAATATGAATAAATATCAAACAGACTTTTTAAAATCAAGTAGAAGCTTTTCACTTGTGGTTTTGAACAGACCTTTTTCTTTGCATAAGTTGTTCACCAAGTATGTGTCATGTACAGGCTCAACTGAGTCATAAATAGCACTGCTCATGCAATCACACTCATCAGAGACTCTGCTACTCTGGGTGTCACTGCCCAGAGCAGCAAGCTCAAGGCACAATGAGCTTGCCCTGAGAATACCTTTGGACCAGGAAGCAGAACTCAGCACCCACATCCTCAAAGCACAATTCACTGGGCACTAGAACCAAATTTTCACTGATTAAAAGTCCTTGCAGCTGCGCCTTCATGGTGCAGTTCTTAAAGGATTCATCCCTTTTGGAAAACATGACTTACTGACCATATTAATGCTTTACAGTGCTGGAGCATTGCTACTCTGTGGAGCTGAACCACTGTCACTCTTGACCAGCACGACTGTGCTGGGTGCTCAGTGCTTACCACCCAGGGCATCAGTCCCACAGGATGGGACAGCTCCATCCAAAACTCTCATCAGTGAAAATCGTACTCATGTGCCACAGTATTTTCAGCTAGTTCAGCCTTCTGTCTGGTTAATATGAGGTGGCTTTAAGCCTGCACTTCTTTGCTGTGTTGTTTTGGCTTCTGAAAGCAAAGAATCTTTGAATATAAAATAGTTTAGGTTGAAAACTCATCGAGTTCCAACCTCTCTGCTGTGGGCAGGAACACCTTTCACTAAACCAGGTTGCTCAAAGCTCCATCCAGCCTGACCTTGAACACTTCCAGGGATGGGGCATCCACAACTTCTCTGGGCAACCTCTGCCAGGGCCTCACCACCCTCGCATTAAAGAATTTCTTTTTAATATCCAATCTAAAACTACTCAGTTTCAAGCCAAAGTGTCCATTCTCCCATAATTCTCAGTATTATTTCCTCATGCATATAAAGGGAATCAGAATTTTCAGACCCACTTTAGTGTAAAGGTAGCACAGACTTTAAGAGAGGAGGGTATCTATTGTTTTTATGAAGGCATTATTCATTTCTCCAAATAGAAAACTAGTTTGATTTTTTTTTCTCTTAAAAGAGGGAACAAAGCTGATTCCCACAGATTCTTATCAGAAAAAGATAAGGCTGAAGAGACATTGCTGTCATGAAAACTGACCCTTATGTGTAACTCAGAATGCAGATGATATTTTTTTTAATTTCTTTTGAACAGGAGCACAGACTTGTAACAGAAAAGCCTATTTATATGTTTTCTGCAGTAAGAAATCATAGGGTTAGTTAAAAATCCTACGTAAATTGTTCCATTGATTTTGAAACGTGTATTACAATGATTCATTTAAGAAAGTGCCCTCAATTTCCAGCTTCGGAGTGTTGCCTTGCTTTTGTCTGTAACCTTCTAGAATTTTCTTCTCTATTTTAGTTCTTGTATACCAGGACTAAGTAACCTCCTCTGATAAGAAAACAGATGGAGATCTCAGAATCTTTCATTGCAAAGCATATTTTTTAAAAAAATTGTAACCATTCTTTTTTTCCCCTCCAACACTTTCCAAAGCATTATCTTTCTTAAAAAGCGTGTGCCAAAACTGAACTCACAAAAATGAACCCCATTCGATTTTCATCAAATCCCCAAAATAATATCATTTTCCTTTCCTTTACTTGAGATTTCTCCATCTGATATATTGAAACATCACATTAGCTTCCCTACTGTGTTAGCTGGCAGCTCACCTTTAGCTGATTATTTGCCAGAACTCGAAAGCCTTTTAAAGCCACACCCTCCCAGAACAAGGGTCTCCATTTTCCAAACACTGGCTTTGTCCCAAATTCGTCTCCATTTGGCCATACTACAGCACACATTGCACACCTCCACTTATCTAAACAATCTGAGATCACTGTTTATCAATAATCTGCCATGTTCATCTTCAGCCACGTTCCCCTATCTATAATACTTACAAGTAATATAAATTTTCTATGCAAAACAGTGTCATTGAATAACAAATTAATTTTATATAAAAGTCTGTCCGTTAACTATAAAGGAGATCCAGTAAATCTCTTGGCACATGCTTAAACCTTAAGCACTTTACTCACATTGATGTTAAGTACCTTGTTGTCTGCACACCCAGGTCTCGGCTAGAGAAGAGAAATAAAATACACTAGCACAATCAATCTGTACAGCCAGGATTCCAGGTTTGGCATGTTCAAAGACTTCAGGGTAGCCAGCAATAATGTTTAATACAAACAGAAAAAGCTGAGCTCAGACTGAGAAACTATCCTCTAAAACAGTGAATCCTTTGTATAGAAAGTGTTAGGATTATTTATCCTGTTCTTGTACTTTGTATAACACTTGTACATGAAAAGCTGGGGTTTAGACAATAAAATACTTCTTGCTTTGGACTTTTTTTATTTTTTTAATTCACTCCACTTACACAGGAAAGGTCACAGCCACTCTGCTTTCACTGTGTTTGGGAGGATTAATCCCCCTACCTGGGTTTGTATTTGATGATACAGTTTTGGCTTAGAAGAGAACGTTGTTTGGAAAATTTGGATTTCTATGCATCCACATCTCCCCCTCCCCCTGCCCACAATTTTTATCATTATTGTTGATTAGGTTTTAAATGAAAGACCATTGTTATGAGTTTGTAACGCTCCCTCTGAAAGAAAACAGGAAAAAAAAAAAGGAAAATGTGTACAAATTTAACATAGTTATCCTGTTCCAACTCTTAATATGCTGGATGCTACCTTAAAGGATACTGCTTAGTTTTGCCTTGAAATTTGTCTTTTCATAAACAGATGGACAAATTTATTTAAAACATGTCATAACTTATAGCATCAAATACCTTGTATACACACAATAGAATTTTCTCTTGTCTCTATCAGAGGCTATAGCATTGGTCAAGCTATGGTTGGAGTGCTGTAGAGATATCAGTTAGTTCTCACTTGTTCTCTGAATTAAAAATTGCTTTTCACAGATACAGATTCAACAGTTCATCCAGACTAAATCCAAGATTTTTTTATATTTGTCATCACATCCTCCAGATATTTTTAGTCTTATTTGAGTTCCTCTGAAAGGAGGTACAATGTAAGTACTGCTTTCTATGGGCCACCTTTAAAGCAAGGGCATACAGCATTACTTCATCTTTCATTATGTATATCACACATTTCTAAATGTGATATCAATGTAGTGTAAGCTGCTAAATACATCCTCATTTGCATATATGTAGAGTGAGATTTGCTGCTACTTCCACAGCTAGCTAATGCTGCATCTTAGTGGTATTACACAGAAAATGTAAATTGGGGAATCCCTGATTTATCTTGTATAGCAGAAGAAAACCCTGATTTCCAGTTATTTCAGTTTTGAAATCTGTAATATGGGAATAATGGCAGGGAAAAAATGGGCTGGATGCCTTTTTTCAAATGATTCATGTGAGATAAAATAAATTCCCATATTATTCTATGTATTTGGAGTATTAATTTTACTCGAGTCACAGGAAAACAGCTACACTTTCATTAATGAAATACTCTTAGGCTAATTTCCATTTGTATGCAAGCAACATCATCAGGTTTAGTACATGCACACAGTCGTACATACTTATTCCGATATCTGCATGAGAAGAAAGCGAACAAGCTGTTGATTTATTACACACAAATTGAATGAATAAGATAACATTTTATTAGCAAGATACCATTATAAAAATGACTATAAATGGATACAATACAATACAAGTAGTATATTGCCTTATCATTAAATCTACTGTATGTTAGGACCTGGTACATGTTGTAATAAAAAGATAATTAAAAGTATTGAATCACAGAACCATACCAAGAAGTAGCCCAGTAACAAGATGCATTAGTGAAACAGTATGTACTGCCAACCAGGTTCAAAAAAGACTAAAAAGTGAAGTCAATTTTTAAGGAAGCAGAAAATAAATCTGAAGTCCAGGCAGTAAAAGAATAAAGAAGGGGAGTATTTTTCCAACTTTCTCTAAAACAGAGAAGAAAATGACTTTGCACAAGGATTTCTTGTTTGAGGACTTTATTTCATACCTTTAGTGAGTGTATTTTGGGGAAGGTGATATTCAAACTCTTCAACTGTAGTAATATACCTGTAGAAATATTTCAAAAGGCTTTTTTTTGTAGTTTGGGGTTTTTTTTTCATTGAGTTTGGTTTTGGTTTGGGGGATTTTGGGGGTTGATATTTTTTTGGTTTATCTGTTTTTGTGAACAGAGCTGTCTAGCTTTGGAAATAAACATAGTCTTCTGGTCCTCAGCCCTCCCCCTTTCCCCTCAGGTCAACTGCTTCCCCTCCTTCCCTCTGGTCAGTTTAATATGGAGACGCTGCCTGAGCCTTGTTGTACAGAATACGCACACAACATTCTCTCCTGGGAGTTGGTTCATGCAAAACACTGCCCTGCTGAGAGAGTGGAAATTTACCCATAAGACATTCTTCCAGCAGCAAGACTCCAGAGGAAACATGATCAGAATTTTTAAAGACATGCAGTGATTTTCTGTATAATTCATACAAAGTTTAGGGGAGAAAAAATATAAACCAAATGTTTTAGGTTTGTTATGCTTGGTCTTGACCAGAAACAGATTGAGATATAGTCTCATTTGGGGATAGAAACTGAGAAGAAGACAGCAGTGGATAATTTTCCACAGATTTTCTGCTGCTATGTGTTCTCCTGTGATTTCTTTTGGGTTTTTTTTCCTTCTTCTGACTATTAGTTTATAGTCTCTGCAGCACTTCAGCTGATCAATACACCAGCACTCCCCCTTCCACACAGAGGCAGAATCTTACTTGCTTTAAGACATGCTGGTGATATTTGCAAAGTAAAAAACATTTCTTTTTACTACTTAAGTTTGTATCACTGATTTATTAATAAATTGTACCTCCAAGTAACATAGAACATAAGAAAGGTGATAATTTTTAAGTTGTTATTTCTTAAATACCCCTGAAAAATTGTGTAGGAGAATAGTGAATATAAAATCTCTTTTAAGAAAGAAACCTTTAATTTTGGGCCTGATCCAAAGTCCAATGAATGCTCCTTCTTACTTGTGAGTTCAACTCAAACCAGCTTTTTATTGTTTAATCTTACCCTGATCGATTTCAGCAACACAGCTCCCACAATCTTTTATTATCACAATAAATTTAACTTTTATATTTTCATAGTATCTAAAAGTTGCAACTAGGGTAGGATCCAATATGCCAAGTACTATTTAGAAACTCCTTTTTAAATGACAGCCCTTTCCTTCCTTCATGTTTCAGTTGTTTTGTCAGTTTGCAGACACAGCCCACAGTCAGGCAATGGTGGCAAAATCAGACCTGATGAATCAGTGAAGCTTGCCACGTGAGTAAAGACTTTGCAGAACTAAACTTTTATATGCCAACATCTTTAGGAGAGGAAACACTTCTCACTTTGAAGCACTAAGCAAACTGGCAATCCTTAATAAGACATAATACCAGAAAGTTTTTTCCTCCCCTCACTTCCTGCAGTGGTAGGAAGATCGTTTTACCTTTCTCTGCAGCAGTGCTGAGGTGCTACACACATTCTGGTGAACAGGTTTCGAAAAGTATATTAAAAGTGGATCTAGGGGTTACAAAAATTTTGTGAGGGAACGAGAATTTAACGAGAGTTCAAATTAGGTGTGTGTGGATTAGCAAAAGACTGGGATGTGATTACAACACTTAAAATCCTTAAGAGAAGAAATCACCAAGCTGTAAATGGCTTCTAAATTCTGCAGAAACAGATGGAACAAGGAAGCATGACTGGAATTTACATACAGATAAAATAAATATGAAAAGGAAAGTACAATTGTATCAATGGCAGCAAAAGATTCTTGGAAGTACTGAGAGAAGTGGTGGATTCCCTATGTCCACATAAATTTGAATCAAAATCAATGAGAAATTCAACACTAGCCAAACAAAAATAAGTAGTATAATTGAGGAGATAATCAGTGAAATTCTGTGACCTAGACAAAAGGCATCTAACTACAGTACTGATGCATGTAAACATCAGAAAAACTACTTGTTCGCAGGAAAATAAGGATTTTTATTTCATTTTGGTACTAAGAAATTTAACATTTCTGCTAAAAAAGTTTCTACTTGGGAGAAACACGCTCCTGGGGCACATGTATGTATTAGCTCCTGTAGGGTACTTGGTAGTTCACTCCAATTTCTATTCTTTGATCTCATCATTATTAGTCTTCCTCCATATCTTCTAAAAATTCAGGTAGGACAGACCTTTCTAGACCATGTCACATAGAAACCAGGAACTTACAACAATTCATACCACCAGGAGAAGCTCCCTTTTTGCTGTAAAATGACTGATGCAAGGCACAAAAGCCACACATGTGGTGCAAGTTTCAGATCAATAACAAAGTAAACAAGTCACTCCTAAAACAAATGTCAATATTGAATGGTATGACTCTTCTGTTGCATTCGGTTGGAGGAGAAATAGGTGTCTCTCAGTGAGCCAGAAAGCTTGCATGCCAAATGATGAGCTAACACAGCTTAAACAACAAGGAATGCTTGGTGATGGCATGTGTTGCAATTCATGCACTTCTTGGGAGCTGAGGCATTGTGTTCAGCAAAACACTTTCAATGCATCTACTTTTTCCCTAGACCTCAACATTCCCTCTTGTGCATCAAAGAGCCTGCCTCTTTTTCCTTTTTTGTTTTTATTTTTAACGTGGGAACAGTGATTTTAAAGTTATGTCTGTAAGTGGGAACCAGGACAGGGATTTGGAAGGGGAATACACAGCATCTTCTTGCAAACTAGTGTACAGCATTTTATTCTACTGTGCATATCCATGGATCTCCTTTTCAACAACACCACAGTGAGTAAGAATATGTAACCTTCCAAAGACCAAATGACCACAGGCTTTTTTCTAGGGCTAAAATAGCTTGCACACGGGCAAGAAATACTACTTTGCCTAAAGCCAGATGTCATACCTGTTACGGCTTCAGAAAAAGGTCCCAAAATAAGGAATGCAGTAGCCTCAAATTCATTAAACCTTTCTATGTATGAAGATATGTAGAAATCTTGGACCAGAAGATGCTGATTTCCAAACACTGTCCTAGTGAGCAAGGAAATTCACTCTTCATTAACTGCTATGCACACATAGTATGGATCACAAAGGTGTAGTGATTTGAAAGCGTAAACCTGAGTATAGAGCCTAAACTCTTCTTTAGATTCTATACACTGGACAGCAGCCATGCCTTGGCAGTGAGCAGTGTGTATTGCATGTAAGAGAGAACAGCACAGAGATCAAGTAACCATAATCATATGGAAAACATTTGTTTTATTTGCATTACAAAAGCAAGATTTTCCATGAATCTACTGGCTTGAAAGCTCTTTAGAAGATAGTGGAAGGCAAAGGAAATAAGAAGGTTGGTTAGCAATTCCTTCAAGATACCTCTATTTTCATATAAGTTAATTTTAATAGGCAAAAATATGTATCAATCGTGTACATCTATGCCTCTCTATAATATAAGATATAAAAATTTATTTGATTATTACTATCAGATCATTTCCTTTGAAAATTTCCTTACAAATTCCTGCTTACATTAAAATTTTACACCAAGCCATACAGCCCAATATAAAATGCACCAATTAGCTATGGCGTTGGTATGCCACACTAATAGTCAGAATATGAAAATACCTGTAATGCATGAATTAAACAGATAACAGAGATATAAATTTAGACAGAAACTTGCCCAAACTTTCCAAGTTTAAAAAAAAAAATTAATTTCCATTAATGAGAATGAGAAAATATGCTATTGGAAAAAGATCTTTCTAAGAGCAAAGAGCAATTATGCTTCATGCTCAAAAGACCACAGATTCCACATAAAACTCACAATGCACTGCCAATTATTTGGACTTCAAATTCTCTTACTGTAGCAATTGAAACAATCTCAAAGAGTGCAAAAATTACCGAGTTGAAAAATCTATTCTTTAAAGTTTATGTGCATTCATTTTGCACATAAACGATCTTAAAATATTTCAGAAGGTGCTGTACTTTTTAGTTTTAAAAGTAAAAATAACATCTATCACTTTAGTAACACTGTTAGACATCTTTTAAATAGATATTTAACAGAATTACAGACATGTTGGAGAAGATAGCTTATATTCACTGAAAAGGCTACTGTAGTGCATTAGTCTTTAGATAAAGTAATAGGATCTTTTCCATGTATTAACGATCCTCCATACAAAAGATTTCTTAAAACTTTTTAAACAGCTTTATCAAGTCAAGGTTACAAAGCACAAGTGGGTAGCTAAATGATACACGGTTAGTAAGAAAGGTATTGCCTGAATCCATTTTGATTGCCTTAGGAAAAAAGAGGAATTTGCAAGGTTTGCTTCTTTAAAACTAAAGTATATTTTAAAATTTACAATAGCATAACAAAGTGACAGTCCTGTAGTGCAGATTTTTTTTACTATCTCACTTGCTTCTAAAGAATCTTTAGCAGACTGATACAATTTAAGCTGCAATGCATTGATTTGTCCCTTCTGACATGATCACAGAGAGCAGCACCACACTAAAACCTCCAAAATTTGTTGCTGACTTTCCATTTGCAGCTCTGGTAATTGCAAAGTCTAGCAAAGGCAATGCTAATTTTATGCTATAAATAACTGTTTTAAAAGCAGTTTTTACTTAAAATGTAGAGATATATTCTATTCCAGTCAAATTCCTGTTGATACAAATAACAACTCTATATTTAAGAAGGCGGCTAAATATATATATTCTAGCATTTGCACATCCATGTGCACATTTATCTACCCAACATCCATCATCCCACCAATGATTCAAGTACTAATAAATGTGTATTTGCTTCTGGTTCCCACTTCTTTGTCTTAATCAAGAGTGTCCAAAAAGGCTTGTACACCTACACCTACAATTTGTCCATTTTACTGGTTCAAATTTCAAATCACTCAGGATCAGGAAATATAAACCCAGGCATTTGGCAAAGCACCTAAAAGTAAAAGGAAAAAATACGTAGTGTGGAACAAACGATGAATCAGTCTTTTATTCATTTTTCTGCAAGGTTTGTAGCAAATAAATGAGCCTTTCTTTTTGGTGCTACCACAGCATAAAAAGAGAATCACTGGAACATGCTGGAATAGCCATAAAAAGTGAATAAAAAATAGCAAGAATGACTCTCAAATGCCTACATAAAGCTAAGTCAGGGCTATAAAAACTGCTGCATCTAATTCCATAATTTCTTTCTGCATTTTCATGCAGTCAGCCATTCTGAATTGTCCTGGAGTTTGCTGTCCAAGGATATTGAAAAAAACCCTTACCTAATCCATAATAAAAATTATTTCTTTATTATCATTATTTCCTATTGATGTCACCATTGCTAAAACAAGGTGTTAACTTCAAACCTAATAATTACCAGAAGAGGGTGTTCATCCTTTTACTTCCCCTCCCCCAAGATTTTTTATAGACATATATTTAATTTGATTTTCTGTATCCCCCTTAACAGTTTGTGAATTTTCATTTCACTCTAAGATATGAATATATTATACTAAGGGATATTATATAAATGAGACCATTATTCAAAATGAGAATCTTCTCTACTAACAGCATCACTATTTGCAGAGTATGGGGCAAAATAAATGTCTCCCATGAGTGTCTAAATGCAAAATAAAAAGTAACCACTCAACTTTAATAGTTTAAAAATGCTATTAAACATAATGGCTCTTCAACATTCAAGCAGCACTATGTTTTAAGTGATCTTCATTTTTAAAGAACTATTTTATTTACATTTGAAATATTGATGGTGCATAAAGTTTTGTTCATGTAGGAATGACAGTCAAAAGTATTTAAAATAATGGACACAAGACCAAAGCCATAAGTTTGTTCTGTCCCTAGGATGAGACTCCAGTGCTTAAAAATGTAAACATCTGAAAAAACAATAAGAAACACCTACTTCACTCTGCACAATTCTTGAGAAAGCATCTGTGACTTTCTTAGTAACTAAAGGGAGAAATATCAAAGCAAAACCTACCAGGTTATTAAGTAATAACATAGTAACTCAATCTGTTTTTTTGCTGGTCAAGGAGAATTCTGGCTCTGGATATATGTTCCCAGAAATTAACTCTTTAGGTATCAACCTTATCATTAAAAATGATGGATGTAAAGGACCTGTTTAAAAATACCACAAAGATCATGCTTACATTTAAGGGGGTAAAAAAGATAAAAAGATTATCTTTAATTTGCAATGCCATCTTTTAAACTAAATACATGTTACTATTTCTTGTGCTGCCCAGGACTGAAAAGCAAAATCTTCAAGAGCCAGTACAAGTGATTTCCTGTATGAATTTGTTGCTGGATATCAAGCCTGGTGACCATGCCAGCACAGTGTCCATATATTACATGTGCCCTGAGCAACAGCATAATTTGTGGGAAACCAAATGAATATACTTGCCCCTTTAAAGGAAAACAAAAAAGACTGCAGGTGAGATTTATGATTCCACAGTTAGTGCTGTGCCAGCAACATACAAAGCTGTATGGGCCTTGAGTAGCCTAGCAAATGATGTGAGGTGGCCAGATCCACAGGATCTGTCTCTCCACTGAAATGTGGAACTGGAAAAAAAGCAGGGCACACTCAGAGGCCACAGCTGGCATGTTTTGCAAGCATAAACTGTAAATTACTTAGCCTTAATCTCTTTTACTCAGTAGAATTTATCCAGAATTTCTGTAGAGTTCCATGTCTTCTTGAAGAGCACTCCAGCTTGTTGATTTTTATGTAGACAATTAAAAAAAAGAGAATGGCTACATCCCTCTCCAGAAAAGTAACCAGCTATAAGCACTGCAGGCTTCGTAACGTGCCAAGAGAATGCGTAACCTCAGAAAAATTCTCAAAGTTATACTAGCCTGGATTGGAAGGAGGGAGACCAAATTAACAGCCTCTCCAAGATTAGCCAAGAATCAGATCAAGAATTAAACAAGAGAATTGTCATTCATTGGCTTTCATTCATTAGTAGCTTCACTTCGTATTTTGTAATCACGAAAATCAAACTCTTAGATCATCCAGAATAAATGTATATTTATATACATATATGTATATATATAACTGAAAATTCATTGTATAACAAACAGAAAAGATTTCTTTTTCAAATAATAATGTTTTACTGTTAAGTACAATAACTCTAGAATGATTTTACACTCATTAATCAAACAAAGACTTGGAGTAAATAATTTTAGAAGCAGGCAACCTCAACACCATTAGCACTCGCAGGAGTGCTCTGTAGAGTACCAAAAGCATTTTGGGGAACTGGTAATCCAGAAATTCAGGTTGAAGGAAAGGTTTCCTATGTAATGAGTATAAGCAGCAAAGAGGCAGTAACTCACTGTGACTTTGGGATATTCTGCACTGCTCCTCAGACTTTTTTACATGTACTTGTTTTTCATTTGTAAATTTCTTAAGGTAGCATTTAAATGACCAAATTGAAAGTGAGACCAATTGTGGTAAACTTTCCACATACCGATAGTTAAAAAACCCCAAGCATACTTTTCATGGACTTTTTGTGGATTATATAAAGTCACAGGACAGGATGAGAAACAGATTTAAATTACTTGCCCAATATCACACAGCAAGTCAGGGACAGAGCTTAGAGATAATCCAGACATATATCCATGTAGAAAACTATTTACTGCTTTGTTTCCCATTCTTTACACCCCTTCCTGGGTAGGTACAACCATTTACATGCTTCAGCTGACAGCCTTTTGCTGAGAGCTCGTGTGTATATTTACACACTCGCATCTGATTTCTGTCCAACCAAAACCACATCTGGCATTTCCAACTGGAATAACTCAAAATTAAAATATGGACACCCCTAATTTCCATTCTTAACTGTCTTTTTCTTGTTACAGTGTCACAGTCAATATCACCGTATTCTTTGAAGACATAGATACTTCTTGCACTGAAACCCTGTCACCTGGCATTCTTCTTCCTCCAAATCATTTCTACAGCTGTATTTTTCTTTCTTTTAGAGGCAACACCCTCCTCTCATTTCATAAAAGTCTCCACAAACCATTCACAAGCACAGCATGTTGGAAAATGCAACTGTGCTTTTTCTGATCAAACTCCTATATACCAGCAACCGGCTCCACTTTTTTCCCAGAATCTGGCCTTTTCTTCAAGGCCCTGCACTGCTCTGAGTGCCTGCCTCATTCACATCTCCTCTGTTTTGGTTGTCATGGCTACAGCACCAGTTTCACATCCAAGCTTCCTTTTCCCCACTGGAAATTTAGCATCACAGAAACATAGAATCATTAAGGTTGTAAAAGACCTCCAAAATCATCAAGTCCCACCTTAGACTGAACACCACCTTGTCAACTAGACCATGGCACAAAGTGCCATATCCAGTCCTTTCTTGAAAACATTTGGGAATGAGGACTCCACCACCTCCAGGTGCATCCCATTCCAATGTCTGACCACTATTTCAGTGAAGAAATTCTTCCTGAGGTCAAACCTAAACCTCCCCTGATGCAGCTTGTGGCTATGTCCTCTTGTCCTGTCACAGTTGCCAGGGAGAAGAGACCCCACACATGGCTGCAACCTCCTTTCAGGCAGTTGTAGAGAGCAATAAGGTCTCTGCTGAGCTTCCTCTTCTCCAAGCTAAGCAATGGCAGCTCCCTCAGTGGCTCCTCATAGGACTTGGGCTCCAGACCCTTCCCCAGATCTGTTTCCCTTCTCTGGACTTGCTTCAGCTTCTCAATGTCATTGCTGAAGCGTGAGGCCCAGAACTGGGCAAAGTTCTTGAGGTAGCCTTCCGACTCTCTGGCAGATCAAAACTCCTTCCCAGCTTAGTGCTCTTGGTGAATTTACTGAGGGTGCACACAATCCCCTTGCCCAGGGTCTCATGGAATGCCAGCATATTTCTTACAGTAGCCTTGGAATGATATTTGGAAAATGGATGGAGGGGGTGTGTATATCTTACTTTCATAGGAATATTTTCAGATCAGCGTGACACAACAGGCAGGCTTCAGGCTACGTTCAAACCACAAAACACATCCATTCAGGGTATAGCATAGTGTCTAGTGCAGAACAGCTACGTGGACAGAAACTACCTGCTTCGGGGCTCCTGAAAATTTCTATGAAATTCTCTGGGAAAAGAGAAGCAGCACCTCTTTCCTTTGTACAGCCTGCAGACTCTTATAGCTACTGCCGTTTTTGAAGCAGGAAGGAAGGCAGGGACACTCCAGCATGAGATCTATTGCTTTTGGTTGGGGAAGAATGAATGGAAGAAGTACCTCAGAAAGCCACAGTTGGTGTTGAATTGTGGATACTGGAAGAGATGGCATGGCCAAGATGTCCAGGAACATGTGAGAAGGTGAGGAAGGGATGACACTTCATAAGCAAGAGTGAGACATAGACTGTTTCTGCTACAGCAGCACAATCCCACAGAAACATTACAGAGATGAGGCTGCAGAATTTGTTTCAGCTGTAGCCACATGAAGTGATTAATCTTAAGTATCTTCCATGTCTACTTTTTATCTCCACCTCTCTCATGTAATGTCACTGGAGCAGATACCAAACTTCCCTTTGTGTGGGCAGAAAAAATAAACTATATGTGTACAAAACAGCTGCTAAGCTGCAGTCAGTACCTCTAGGGATCAGGCGATTTTATGGCATGAAAGTTTTACATTACTGAGAAAGTTATGAATTTATACCGCTGATTGGAAATTTTATCACAGGCATAATGTTCTTCATGTTGCTTCTCCTAGATTTTTAGCAATGTCTCTGGTTTGACTTGCAATCCCAATATCACAAATTATTAATTATTTCAAAAGAGATATGATGAAGGCAAATAAGTTGAGGGGTGGTGAATTTTATTTACAGATATATGCTCAATTTGCTTTAGTCATTGATTTGTTAGAGAGAACGTGAAACAATAATTCATGCTGAATGTACTTGTTACGGTATACTTGTCAATCCATTGTTTCTGTTAATGTGATATCAGCTATTGGCCTTCACCTTTTAAACTGTGTTCAGTGGAGGGAGCAAGAAGGAAGGAGCACCCATCCATTGGCATCACTGGCATTTTTCAGCATCATGACAGGTTCTCACTCGCATGGTGGCAGCTGCACTGAAAATAGGTTGGTTTACACCTGGTTTTTTTCTTGAGGGAGAATAACCCAGTGACACTGGTCAGAGCACAAGTCACTGCAGGAGTGGCAGCCCGTCCCTCACGTAAGCATGGTTGATGAACCAGAAGAACTGCCTAAGGCAGTGACCCTTAAAAGATGCAGTGGCCAGTTAAGTCTAGGGCTTTATATAGATTTTATTTTCTTCAACATTTTTTCAAGGCTAAGCTTTGATGCTTACGGGAATGGCAAACCAAGTCTTTCCTTATCTATCATATAAAGACATGGAACAATGGCTTTCTAGCCACTTACTGGTTCAGCACATGGGCATGTAGGCACAGAACTAAAATACCACCCAGTCTTTGGGGAGATTCAGATCTGGAGCTCTCTTGCTGGGGGGTCCTCTCTACCTTGTTGTGAAAGTAATGCGAAATGACAACACTTTCTAAAGAAACAGAGACCCCTTTTAACTTCAGTCTAGCAAACTAAAGGATGAACCAGAATCCTTATACATCATGGTTACTTTTCTCTCTATTTTAGTGAAAACCAAAGAACCTTCCATGTTCTGTCAACACAGGCAGTGAAATGCATGTGCCACAGGCCCATGTTGTTTGCAGTGTGAGTCCCACC
The DNA here is from genome assembly GCA_024734555.1 of Trochalopteron elliotii. Lineage (NCBI taxonomy): Eukaryota > Metazoa > Chordata > Aves > Passeriformes > Leiothrichidae > Trochalopteron > Trochalopteron elliotii. The sequence goes on from JANPWX010000025.1 coordinate 5,517,454, forward strand.
ACATTGCACTCATGGAATTTGGCTTTCTCTATAGGGTTCATCAGTGTCTTTCTTTGTCTCTCCAAGGAATTTTTCCAATACATTTTGTAGTTTAAACAAAACTTTATTCCTTTGGTTTATGTTTTTCATGTCAGGGATATCAAAAATATAAATGTTTAATTCATATCTCTTCTAAATCATGTAAAACTGCTTTGGTTTTGATATATCCATTCAAGCTTATGTGCCCATCTCACCCTCCAATACTTGAGAAGCTACTTTCCATTTCCTTTGACCACACTTGATCAGGAATGGCTGGCATATCCCATCAGATAACTCATTTTTTAAAGTAACAGCCCCGTCAGTTATTTTCTGTTTACATTTACAGGGTTGTTGTTAATTACACTGTTAGTCTTTGAATTCTGGCTCACTGTAAAAATGACTAAATGAAAGTAAATAAACTTGCAATCAAAAAGAAACTGCTTGTCTCTGGACAGCTTCTGTTCTGGAAACAGTAGCACCAAGAAAAGTCCAAAAGCTGTTGGCAAATGTCACTGCATGCTGTGTAGCTCTCTATCCTAGGCACCTAGGGATGGTAATTAGATTTTAGATAGTGCATTTCTATCTCATATAACATAAATTTTTCTTCTGGGAGAATGAGACACTGATGTCTCATTCCTAGCTTCTTCCCTGGTGGCTCTGCTCTCAGGGATCAGATGCTGTTCTGTTCTCTGTCATGGAACAGAAGCCATGAATAAATACTGCTAAGTTCATTCCTACTTTTACAGACCTTGGGTGGTCTTTAAAAAGAGGTGTCATGGTTTTAAGGACAGTTATGGATATATTTGGAAACAAACAACAAAAATAGAAAATGCTACGCAGATAAGCAGCCAAGATTCCATAGGCATCAGGGCTCTCTTATATACTCTGAATTTCAAAATCCCACAGCACCTGTTGCTTCTCTTGTTCCCAACAAATTCATCCTCTGAGTGAGCAGTTGGAGTTTGATCAACATAAAATCTGCTATTTTTATAATTGTGATTCATTACATCTTCTCTAGATTGATAACTCTAAGAATAAAGACTAACTTTTTCAAACCTCTCATCTGAAAATATTACAAAAATGAGCAATGATTGAGCTTCACAGAGAATGCCTGCAATATTAACTATACTATTGAACAGACAGATCATTTATAAATCAAAAAGTTGGTTCCAGATAAGACATCTTTAAGGAAATGCTTAGCCCTCTTTAAATTAACAATTCAGACTTATTTCAAGACATTACCAGAAGCCATCTAGATGACAACATTTGCTTTAGAAATTATACACTACCATTTAACATGGAGAATAGATGCCTATTTTTACTCCAATCCACATAATATTTTTGCAGGAATATTAAAAAATTAAGCTTCCCAAAACAAAATATGTTTCATTGTTATGTGATGAGTGAATGAAAATGAAATTCATTCCTATGTGAGGAGTGTTTGTGAAAAACTTCAAACCAAAGCCTATTTAATCTAGTGCAATTTACATGAATGATCTCATAGCCACAAAATAAGTCCATGTTCAAATATTTCTGTGTTACATAGCCAACAAATATGCAAAATGGCATTTGCGCAATGCACATGGATGTTGATGTTACAGAGCAGCAGACACTCTGCTTTGAGGTATTTTGGAAAAGAGAATTTACAAACATTTATTTTAGGAGGTCAATAGTGCATTCTCTCTGTTGCCCAAGCTATTTTTGATGCTATTAGGCAGGGTTATTTGTCTACATCTATGCTTATTAAAGATTTTAAAAAGCAAACTTTAGTTTGAATTTTACCTCACCATGGACAATTTTTTTTTTTTTTTTTTTTTTTGTTTTTTACACTTAGAATGAAATCTTCTAGTCAGCTATCCCATAATGTCTGCACACTGTCATCTTACGGCACTCATGTTCCAGCACTCTAAAGCACTTAGACAGTACTGGTAACTCCAGTGCAACAATTTGCAAACTTAAAGTACATCTTTTTTGGGACCTGGGCCTAATACTTCCTTTCATTGTTTGTATGTACTGCAAATGCTTTCTATTTCCTTCTGGATGCAGGATAGCTAATTATATTTCAGTCCCTGGGCATCCAGAAAGCATAAAGCAAAACCACAAGCTTATGGCTGTTTTGTACTGTAGTTCTGTCCCAGTGCAGGCTGGCTCAAAGTGCAGTTACAGCCTCCCACTGCAGAGCAGCTTTTCCCCAATATCCAGGGAAAGTAATCTCCTGGCTATGCTAACAGCCATCCAAAAACCTACCATATAATCTAATTGAACTATTGATTCCCAAGCTAGGGCTCCTATTTAGCATTCCAGAGAGAAAGAAATGAGAGAGAAAAAGGTTTTACAGACACAGTAACACAGCACTGCACAAGCCTTCCTTAGCTTTGTTTGCTTTATGTTTTTTTTCCATAAAGATTATGTAAAAAATGTAGTTACAATGCTAATGACAGAATCCTACTCCTTCTCTGAAATGTGTTCTCCTTTTTATTTCAAGCCACAAATTCTTAAGCAGGGAATAGACAGTTTTTCTTAATAAGAAAGAGTCTAACGGCAAGGAGGAATAGGAGAATGGAAAGTGCACCATCACAGCATCACCTCACGTTACTTATGTGCCTAGACAGCTGGTACTACTATCAGTATGACAGAATCTTTCTCAGATGGGGGATTATTTTTTTTTTTGCGTGTTTAGTTTGTGGGTGTTTTGTTTTGTTTTAATTTAAGATGAGAAAAAAAGGAAAATTCCAACAGAAATCTACTTTGACTTTCATTCAGATTGAAAGATCAGCAAACTCCCTTGACAATTATTTCCTATGAATATGAATTAGGTTACTACTGCAGTGCGTTTACTGATCTTTTAGAAGTAACACAAGCATTATGGGGATGAGATATTAGTGCCATGAAACTACAAAAATATTTTTAACATTTGACCAACAACAGAAATGCTATTCTAATAATTCTGCATAGGTACTTTACAGAAAGCTGTGCATGCTGATAGCAATGTGTGATATTCCTCCATCTTTTTGATAAAGCAGGTCAGGATTATTTATACTAATATCAAAGGTATGTACTTACAAAAATATTCTGTAAGGGTAGCTGATACCAGAATATATAACTAATATAACTGAAATAAATAAGAAATTCTCTTCATTTATCTAAATGGCACTATGAGATTTGTTCTTCCTAGCCAAACATTTCCTTCTATCATACCTATTCATGGCACCTATCTATAGTTTGCTGGTTATAACAAACAACTTCCTATCTGCCAGCTCCTGAAACTTCCCTAAATAGTTATATATGTTGGTAGTTAAGGATAGGTAAGAGCTACAGTTCACTCTAGTCTTGTACTTTCGGTTTCGGGCAATGAAGCTGAAAAACACAACAATGGGCAACAGCCTAAACTAGTATTGTCCCTGCTGGTTTTCCACTGGGATTATAAAAGTGGAAATTTTAATCTTATCTAGGACAAAAAATCTTCAAGGAAAAAATGTCTTTCTACTGGTGATTTCCATATACACGTAAGGGGAATGGAGTGACACAAAAGCCCTAGAAGAAATTTCCCCAGAGAAGGAATTACTTCCTTGGGGTCCCTTTGCAAGTCATGATGAAGGAACAGTTGTGTGAAGACAGCCAAAGGGATCTGTCAGGATAAGTTTTGCAGTGATTGCAAGCAACACTGACCTTCCAAGGCAATGCGGGAAAATTACTGTAACTGCAAGAGTGGTGATCCTAACTTTTGCAGGAATCACTTCCAGAGCAGTCAAGAAAAGGAACCAAATTAAATACCATAATGCCATTTCTTCCTAAGAGCCTTAAAAGATCTTAGCCTGCATTTTCAGTGAGGACTGTGTGACAAACACTTTGCACAGCTTAAAAGCACTGCTCACTTCAGCAGAAGAACCCTTGGGGCAGGAGGAGCCTGAGGGAAAGAACAGCCCCAAAACAGTTGCCCCAACACCAGCCTACATCATCCAGAGGTCTGTGATCCACCAGGGGAGAGGACAGCTGAAGAAGCTGTGTGGGAACACAGACATATGGCATCAAGGAATCAGTCAAAAGACAGGAGTACATATATTGCTGGAAACATCACTAACTCTGCTGCTATTTGAATATTTACCTCAAACCAAGATTAAACAGGTACTCGTGTTTCTTCAGAAAGGAGGGTAGGAACATTATTAGTATTGTTAATGCAAAAAGGGTCTTTTGCTGATGAATTTTTTCAGTGTTTTCTCGTGAATAATAATCAGCCCTTGACATTTTGTTTAAGTTCTAAAAACTGGTGTAGTAATATGTAGATAACTGTTGAGGTCTGTCTCTTGTTCAGAAATCACATTTTGTAGTTATTTATCTAAACTCTAAATAAACTCTAAACTCTAATAAATCTCTATTCAAATCACTCCTATTCCGTTGACAAGAGTTTTGTCAAACGTGAAGAATATCTCTGCTCTGTGAGAATAGTCCATAACATGCACAATGAAGAGGACTATGTGCACTGTATTTAGTATTCATTCACTGTTAGAAATGGTGACCCTGTGCTGATGCCCAGGATTAATTTCCTAATTTCTCCTGATTTACCCTTGTTGACAAAAACCTATGGATATTAGAGGAAAATTCAGAAGTAAAGCCCAAGACACCCCAGCAGAAAGCTACTTTAGTTTTCGTTCTCTGCAATAGCTAACAAAAATCATGAGATAATCATCTAACTGCTCTTCCATTAATTGTGCATTTCCATTCTTCTTTATTATAATTATTTTCACCTTCTCTTTTGAAATCACTGAGAGAAACTCCTTATCATTTCTGTCATAAACCTTCTAAAATACATTAGTCCTACATCATCCCTTCTATACCTCAAATTTTGAGGACTTTGCCATAACTGCTAGCACTATTCCTATTGATATTTAAATCATAGAAACACTGAATGTCTTCAGTTGGAAGGGATCTTAAAAATTATCCAGTCTCAACTCCCCCACCAAGGGAAGAGATCCCATCAATGAGACCAGGTTGCTCAAAGAATTATTAAAATATGTAAATCCTGAACAGCTCAATAGAGCCTTGCCCTATTCAATAGAAAGACCTGGAACTTTCATCCAGGAATTCAGCTGAAGTGAAACTGTATCCTGTTCAGTGGAGTAGAGAACAGTTGTCTGTAATGTTTCTCTCATGTTTCAGCAATATAGAAATTTCTAGCCATGTTCCTTTACTACGTTGTTCTACTGAAGTTTATTGAAATGGGTTCTGGCATGAAATGCTTTTGCCCAGATAGGCCATTTACTAACAAGTGCAGCTTCATCTCATGACTACTGATGAGGTATGAGTTTTGCCAAGCATGCTGAAAAGCATCCTTAAAAACACTTTGGAAGGGACTTAGGCTGCAAGTTCAGACAATGAAAACAAATATTTTAGTCACCACAATCTTGTAATTCACTCCTTCCTCCTTCAGAGGGCATTTTACTTCACTGACACACCCAAAATTAAAGATTAAAAAAATAATAATAATTTCGAAGTGCAGGTTTTCCTCAGCACAACTGCAACAGTTGCGTTCACTTTGCAATGGCCCAGCACCACTGTGTCCACTTATTGAGGACATTCGTGATGGCCACTGTGCAGAGGTTCCAGGCTCCTGTCTGCAATTTGACTACCTAAACCAGCTCCTCCTTCTGAGTCAGTCTCACTCCTCTGCCTGACTTTTGTGCTTGCCCCAGAAGGTGAAAACAAAGATTTTCAGAGCTAATAAAATCTTGGAGATTGCCAGTGACAGAAAGGATTAGTTCCAGTGGTGGTAGCACAGTTCAGTGAACTGTTTCCCATTAAATAGCACATAATTATGTTTCCATTTTATCTTTTTCTCCACAATTGAATAAATTCAGAAAGGCTTTGCAAGTGTAGATTGTTTTGAAAGGAACTGTGCATTTAAGGGGTTAAAATGACAATATTCTATTAAATCCTCTTTTCACAAATTGAAAAGTGTCATAGACTACATGGTAACAATGCTTCTAATCAAACTGGTAGATTCTTTCTAAGCAATCATCTGAATGAGAAGTAGAGAAATTCCAGCTTTTAAAAAGCCTTGTATTGTCATACTTATTTATTCGGAAGTTTGGGGTTTTTTTGAAAAGGTGGAAAGTTGAGCTGCCTAACACAATCACATCAATCAACAAACATAGGATTTTGACTTTCTTCTACTACAATCCTAGAATTCAGTCTTTTCTTGCTTCTTTTTCTTTTCTCCCTCCAGACTGCTTTGTGACACCTTTATTATGAAAGCAGCCAACTAAAATCTGCCTATTCTTTCCAGTCTTCTGAAACTAACAGAATTATAGGGAAAGAAGATGGTAAAACTTTCAGAGGTTCATTGCATTACACTCTTTGTCTATAAGTGCTGTTTTACTTGCTTCTATTAATTTGGCTTTACAGTGTGCAGAAGCAGCCTGGCAACTATAATTTGCCCCTGCAAAATCATTGTTTCAGCACTGAAGTAATCCTTTCAGACACCCATCCAGCAAGCACATGAATCATTAAATTCTTAGTCAAAAAAGATACCTGCCTTTTTGAGACAGCAAAGTAAATGCAGAGGAAGATCTTAACAGCAAGAAGACTGTTTTTTATATTTGAATTTGAAAAGGAACAAATTTTGTTTGCAAGCAGCTCCAGAAGAACAAGGTACATTTTACCCTACATCAGGATTCTTGGGCAGTGAATGTTATGTCCCTTTCTAATGGAAAAGGAAGTGCCATACTTCCATTTATACATGCACACAAAAAGAATGTTCACTAACAATGTGCATATATTCAAAGATCTACAATATATTTTTTAATCTGACTTTTCTGAGCGTTCATCTCAGAGGGTAGCAAAGCAGAGTTTGAGCTGTAAATAGAGAAGGGCCAATGACAGCCGGAGAGCCACGAGGCCCTTCCATCCATCAGTCAGGTTGTCACTGCTCCTTCAACACAGGTGAAGAAATGTCAAACAGTATTTGCAGTGAGTTAAGCATTCCTACAAGTATTAGGGGGAGTGTATTGGCTTAAGACACCTGTTTAAACTTTTTTTCTTCAGGAAGAAAAATCTTGGAAGGCACAAAGCTTGCGTGGCTTTTTTTCCTTTAGATGACTAGTTTCCATCAGGACCTGAGGTAGAGTATGAGGTATTAGAGAACACTTGCAAGACCACAGGTGTCTAACACAAATAGGCAGCCAGTGCAGGGCTGTCAGTGAAGATAGCAACCTGGCATGAGAAATAATAGTAGTAAGTAATTGAAGCAAGGAAAAGGTGTGTCAGATGAGACAGCTGAATTGGCATGTGAGTCTCCCACGAGATACAAAGAGACATTGGTCTGGAGAATCAGACTCCTCTGACTTCATTTACAGTCTCTTTCTCCTCCTCTTAAATGTAAAAGAATCAGACAGGCAATACCATGTCTAGTATCACTTGTATTTAATCTTGGTGATCTGCAGATACTCAAGCCCACTATCTTTAGGGCAGGTGCTGGGTGAGTGAAGGGGGTTTTTAACTCTAGTGCCAAGCTTGAGCTAAAATTCTGACAGCAAGTTATTGTTTGTTTCTGGTATTTCTTCTCCTTCACTAACACATAAAATTTGCACTATTACCTTGTTTACAGTAGCAGTTTAACATATTCCAGAAATACATTTTATATATGTATATTTATATATCTGTTCCTTTGCACAAATAACCCTCCAGTCTCCCCCTGGAGAGGTATTCAGCAAGGAAACTGAGAAGGGGCCCTTTTTTTCTCAGCACCGTTTTTGCCAGCCCACAGTACCTCTGTGAAGCTGATCTCCTCTCAGCACCAGGTCTGGGACAACCTTTTTGAGAGGCTAACATTCCTAAAACATTTCCTTCTGAGCAAAGTGCCATTATGCTGTACATAGAGAGTTAAATTTCTACACTGCCTCCTCAAAGCCAGTTCTTGGTCTAAAAAATCCAAAAATTACATAGGTTTCATGGCAGACAGAACACTTTATAACATGAAAAAAATATAGAAAATTCTGTCCACAAGGGAAAAAACTGCAAGGGAGGGAACCCAGGAGATTATTTTGGGTATGCAGGTATAAGGTACTTTTAAGAGGAAAAAAAAAAAAGGAAGAAAAGGAATAGTAGTATATAAATATGACTGAGGGAAAATAAATATTCAGACAGGTTTGGCTGCTTCATTATTTCCCCTGATGCTTTTCAGACATCTTCACTCTCAAGCACTTAAAACACATACCAAAAATATTTGTTACTCCCTTAAGCCATTTTTAGCCTACCTGTCTAGTGCTCAAATAGAATTCCTTGCAACTGCAAGCTGTATTATTGTGTTAATAATTTTCCCCCAATTCCACTGAGGTACCAAGAGAAACTTGAAAGGAAAATCAAAAATTAAAAAGGCAAAGGGATCTTTTAATATATACTGTCAAACAGCTGTGAGGCCTTAATCTTAGAGGCCTTTTTTTATCCTTCCATAACACCTACTCAAGATTTTTCTCTTCAGCAACAAAAAGATGCTAAACCCAAAGAATGGATTTTCAAAATGTGATTTTTTAGACATGGTCATTTAATCAAAAGTTCTCATACTGACTTCTTGACAATGCCCAGAAATTGTAAACGAATTTGATGAGGAAGTGACTTTAGCCTGTTACCACTTAACCCTATTCCCCACCACCATTTCCTTGCTGCAGGGCACTTTCGCCCAACATGCAAATTCAGTTGTTGCCAACAGATGGTTGAAGACAAATTTTCACTTAAACATCACAGACCCAAGCTGGAAGGATTCTTGAGCAAGAAGCACACCACTGATGTTTGTAAAATCTATATGTTCTTCTACAAATACAAGCTGAAAGGCAAGGACTCAGTTCTTTAGCATGTTAAATACCCCACGTACCCTGAAACAGACAGGGACCGAAAATGCTCCGTTTGCTGAACACAGTTTATGTTCAGAGGATGGAGACTCTGTGCCCATTTTAAATCTGCTCTTCTCTGGACAAGCACATGCCTCTCTGCAGCTCGACGTAAAGTAGTGCAATCCAGGTAAAATGACAGAAAACAAAAGATGTCCATGGCCTGATTTTGGTTCATTTTTCCCTTTTGTAGTTAAGAGGTGAGTGGAAATGTGTCTCACATGATATTTCTATTAGCTCTTTTCATTGATTTATCATTAACTCCAGTAAATACCAGTACTGTTCTTGTCTATATAGATATAGCTAAAAAAGATAAACCAAATGAGTTTCTAATAGGAGTAATTAAGCTATATTTAAGCAGTTTATGTAATAACCATAATTAAAAAATAAATGTTTTCATTTAAAAAATAAACTGACTTCAAATTTCAAGTTATGACAATCTTTGTGAAATTTCCAAGACTAGTGTGAAGGTGTCTCATTAAAACCTTAATACCACAGCTTTTTTTTCAAGCTGAATTTACTGCAGTAGCCTCTGAAGACCAGGGACAGGGGTTATTCTCTTCACTACTACTTATCCAGCTAGCAAACTCAGTGATTAGATAATGAAAAACAGAGCAACCACCTGAAAAAAATCCCAACTTATTTTGCCCCCTCCATGACTAGGGCTAGAACCAGGCATAAAGGAATGAAATCTACAGCTTCTAAATCCTGGCAGACTGAATCCCTCAGAAGGTATTACATCAGTTCCTTCATTGGAGAAAACATTTATTTTGTTAAAAAAAATTTTTGGTGTGTGAAATGTATATTCATAAAATTATGTACTTATTTATACATTCAGTATATTTAAATTACCTGAAATTTAAATTCACAGGAACTTTTTATATCTATTAACTAAAATTCAATTGTTTCCAAAAAGTGTTCATAAAACAGATCACTAGAATAGTGGAACATTAAATCCTTGAATCTACTTCAGATAGTAATCCAAATATATGCTTCTTTCTTTATGAATATCTTAAATAGTGTGTATGGGGAACCATCAAGTGTTTATTTTATTTTAAAGGCAAAATTTTGTTGCAAATCAACACTCAATGGCAGCTGCAACTTTCAAAATACAAATGTGTTGGCTATCAACTGGCACAAACTAACTCTTCTTTCAGAAAGTGGTGGGAGGAAAAGCCTTTTAAAAGTCTATTACTTGAGACAATTTTTTCCAGCTTCAGGCTTTAAATCAGTAATAAAAATGACTATTTAAATTACTTTCATGTCAATCCATCCACCATGATCTGCAGAGAGCTATTTAAGAAGACAGAGACAGACTAAGGAATATCTTCACTTGTGTTACTGTCAAACCTGGTAAGGCTCATATTGATCATGTCACGTTAATATTTCTTAAAACTCACATTTTTGCTGCATTCAGTGTTTCAATGGAAAAAGATATATACATTATTATAAACACAGACAATTGGCTAGAATAAAGGAAAAACTTATTTATTTGAAAAAGCATATTAAGGAGATGACACATGACTATAAGCCTCCATAGTATTAAAAAGATAGCTGCACCAGTTGTCACCAAGCAGAAGCACAGTGAATATGATTACCCCTTATTTCTCTAATACAGACAGCAAGACAGAAAATAACATGAAAGAAAATATATATTCTGTAAATCAGTTAAAAACCCAAAACCACCAGTACCATGTACCTTGTACTGTATAAAGTAAAACTCAATTTAAAAACTCTAAAAAGGAATTACTAAGGTGTCTTTAAAAAGACAATGAGATCAAGAGTCTGAAATCCTTTCACAAAGTACTTCAGGGCCCAGAAGGAGATGAGCACTGCTACCTCCTTTAGTCTTTCCCCTCCATCCTTCCTCCATTTTTTAAAATACCCTCATAGTAAAGGAACATTAGAGAATTTTATGGAATATCCATTGGATAGTTTCACTCATGTCTTACTTAATTTGGAACTATGTAGCAAGTACAATGTAGCCTGCAAAAAACCTGCTAGCAATGATGAACTATGTTTGCCTACACTGGATGCTTACACTTGACCAAATTAACAAGAGGACACATACCTTCTGCCTTCCTGTGGAATAAATCGAACATAGAGATTCTTCCCAGGAAGGAGAAACCACTCTGGTACTCTTAGGCACCTATGATAGGGTTATTATTGTGAAAGCACCTAACAAATTCACCAACCTTAGTTAATGTGGAAATAGAGTTGCTCCAGTCACTTCCTGGCAACATGGAGCCAATGAAAAACCAAGTAAAATCATTATTCAATTATCACCAAAAACCACTCATGTCACTGTCTGGGGTTTTTACCTCCCCATATCCACCCAGGCTGACTCTGTACCAGAAACTTCCTTTCAAAATAGATTTGCCAGCAGCACAGAGTTCAATCAGATCACAAAGTTGTAGTTCTTTTCTCTTTCCTCCCAAATGAATAACATGGAACATCATTAATAACAGGCCAGGCTGTCAGCAATATGTAGATAGCACCTATTACAGTTCACTATTGAAAATAATCATGAATACAAAAAATAGCCATGTAGCAACACCTACAATTAATCTTAAACTTGTGCATCCAATAAACCAAACATTTTCAGGCAGACACAAACCAGCTCATTAAAAGAAAAAAAAAAAAAAGGTAATGTATTCTGGTTTTACGAGAACTGCTGCCTCTCTCTACAACTGAAAGGTGACAACAGAGTGAGATCTATTTGGTCTGAAGTCTTAGATGAGGGTTTTCTCTATTTTTAGCAGCAGTAACAATAGCAAGTGGATGAAGAGCTGCATGTTTATATTATACCATAGAACAAAGTTGTCACATCTTTCAGTGAATTGCCTAGTCTGTCTTCCATCTGGTAATGCCTTGCCATTTGAATTAGCTCACCTGTATAAACCTAACTCTACCTTAAATGCTTTATTTTCAATAAAATACATATTTCTAGGCATTGAAATATAGATAGTAGGGCAAAAGTAGAATTTATTACATCAGAGTACCTAAATAGGTAGTTGGGATATAAGTTTGTAAATCTGACTAAATACATCAATTTATTTTGACATATCCATTGCTTTATGACGAATTAAAGAAATTGTTCATACCTTACATGTCTTACAACATCAAGTTGCAATATCTACACATCTCCAAGAGTCTCAGAATCACAGACACACATACAAAGAAGAACCAGCTCCGAGAAAGCTGGCACATTTGGAAAAGGTACACACATCTGAAAAGCAGCAGACATGAAGAAAAAAAATCCACAGAAAAATAAAGGAATCCTGAAGGTACTATTAAAACAAAATAGCAATGACTAATCTGTGAGTGAAGCCTGGAAATAAAACTCCAGGACAAAGGATGAAAATTAGGGGGTGGATGGAAGAACACTTTCAGACCAGGGCAACAGCTACCCTGACTCTTTGGCCACCACAGACTAAGAGAGGCAGCAAAGCACAGTGCTGCAGTCAGATTACCCTGCCTAAAAATCTTTGCACAGCTACTCATCACCTCCAAACCATACTAGGACATGTGCTTGAAGGGGCTGGCAAGGAGAGTGTGTGCTGTACCCTCTGCTTTTTCACTTGAAATAAAGTCAAGTTCCATTTCAGAGAATTCTCTACTGATGTATAAAATCTGCTGCTAAGATAGGGGACTCTCTTGATAATCAAATTAGACATGAATAGGGGGAGGGACATTTCCTTCTGCTATACCCAGATTTGCCAAATTTAGGTATATTTGTGACATTTGAGACAGTTAAAGCCATCCATCAGCATCTCTGTCACTAGCTTTAGGTTTGCAAAAATGGAAACAAGATGTTGCCTTGGAATGCAGCTTTGTAAAATTCTGCAAATTAAAAAACACCTCACTAAAAGTTTTCATATACAACTAGAAGCTACCGCTGTAACCTGAAAAGCAAGATAGGTGCTATCATATGAATGGTCATTTAAAAAAATGTTAATAGTAGGATCCTGAACTTACTCAGATTAACTTTCCTATTATTTACACAGAACATCATTAGGCTATCAAAACAGACCACACTCTAACCCAGAAAAACAAGCACTGTGCTGGGGGGTAGAAGGAATCAGTATTCTGGTGCGATAATAAAGGTTTCTTTCTCCAATGATAATCAACTCTGCATAATTAAAATAGCTCAGACTGTTGAACTAATTTTCAGCTGGAGGTTTCTTCTTGTAGCAACACTTACACACAAAGTTTCTACTGCGACTGAATTTAATCGTGAGCCTAATTACAATTTTAATGAATATCTTCAACACTGCATGTAAACTTGCACTTCACAGTCTTGCTATCAGAGCATTCTTAGAAGCTTTCTGCAGTTAATATAAAGGATTATTCTGAGATGCTCATGGTATGGCAGTATTTTTTAAAAGACAGCTTAAACTCTATTTGGCCAAATTGAAATAATGTTTAAATTAAGGTTGTAATAACTATCATTTTTAATATGCATATTTCAGAATATTTTTACTATATATTTAATTAAAGATGAGAAAATTTTGTCTTTCTAATCAAGTTCTAACTTCAGAATGATCCAAATGGTATCTGTCAAGTTTCCCTTTTTGTAAATACTTGAGGTTTACTTGCTGATTTTCTCACCAGAGGGCAAAAAACGATACAGGAAATCCTCTGTTCACAGGAGAGAAGACAGATTTAATAGCCAATGCCTAAAAATTGCACAAACAAAATACTAGTTCTAATTTGTCTGATTTTTCGATGTAATTCTAGAGTAGTGAATTAAAATTCTGTAGCAGCCCCACATAAATAAGATGATTTTTAATTAAACATGAAGATGCGCAATTCACCAGTGTTGAAGAGCTTCTTCTTCTATGTACAGTTTATTTTATTTTACACTCTCATTCCATTTGCAATGGCCAGACTAATGGACATTTTGCATTACTGCATCACAGGTTGCTGGTAAAATAAAAGCAACCTGGTCATCCAGCAGTTTGCAGATGACTTTTCTAGGTCCTAACAGGATGTGATAGATTCAAGATGACAGGATATGAGCATTTTGTAGCAGTACTGATGTACCCATCAGTACTGAAGTAATCAATACAGAAAAAGCATCTTGGTGTTCCAGGGTTAAATTTTTGTTAAGGTTTCTGTGACAAAGCCTCTTCAGATGTGTTAAAGGTTTCCATAGTGAAACCATTCCAACATTTCCACCTATATATTTCAATGGAGGAAATGTCTTTCTTATTTGCTTTAGACTTTAAATCTAGCAGAAACGTCTTCAATCACAGAGCACTATTCCCTGTTTTTATACAATAACAGTATAAAATCACTTCTGTACATTTATAAAACTTGATGTTGAAAACACTCAGCTTTCTTGTCACACTAGCCCTTGTGGGAGGCTGTCCTAGAATCCCACTGATTTACTGGTAAGGAACCTCCCTCCAATGCTGTCTGTTCAGTGTCTGTGCAGGAGGATTCCTCCTCCAGAGCCCATCTTGTTGTCCCCTGCTGTGATACTGGAAACTTCTGCGTTCCCAGCTCAACACAGAGGGTTGGTTCTCTCTCCAACCCCAGGAGCCCCCTGTGCCAGAAACCACCACTCAAGCTTCCAACCAGCTGTGTCTCACATGTGGCCCTAGAAACAGGCTGTGGTGTTACGAAACACATGGGGTGCTCTGTTCAGAGGAGTCTCATTAAAAATGCTGCTAGTCCCAGCTGCAACTCTGACTGTGGATCTCAGCTCTTCCCACCATGCTCTGGATATCAACAAAGTTGAGAGATCTGCTATTTAAGGTTAAGGAGGAAACCAGTTCAGTACAAAAACACTTTTCGTTTGTTTTGCTTTTCTTGCCTCACTTCCAATGCCCATCTATAAACACCAGGTTTGTTTTTCTTTTCTTTTCCCATGACGTGCATTTAGTTTCATGAAGAAAATTAAAATAGAAAAAAAAAAGAGTTGCTTTTTAAAATTTAAAATTGTATTGAGTTGTAGAACTCTTTAATCTGTGCATTTCATGTATAAATTCAGCCATGTTTCAGTAGAAATGCAACTGTTCGAATAAAAGAAGTTGTAACTTAATTTACTTTTCTTTACTCTGGAAAACATCACCTCAGTACTGGATCATTTCTGCCGTGCTGAAAGGACCAGGCACAGCAAAGGGGAAGATTTTCTGTTTCTGTGAGTCTTTTACTTCTAAACATGCTCTAGCAGATAAATATCTCTAAGCTAAGAGACAGAAAGGTAAATATAATTTGCTGTACTCTCTGTGTGGAGGCCATTTTTCTACTTGAATAAGTACTACTTCAACAATACTGTCCAGAATTTGGGAAAAAAAAATAAAAGAGCTCAAACCCAAGAAAACTAAAGCTTCTAAGGGATTTGCCAATCTTTAACCATGCTTAAGCTTGTAACATAGTCCAGAGGTACTCAGTGAAGAGGTGATGAGGAATGAGAGGCACAGACCGGCGAAGGGCAGTGTGTTGTACCTACAACCTCGCACGTGTGACACAGAAGCAGCTACAAGAAAAACTGGATGATGGAGGCCTGCAGGTGTGATTTCAGGGCTTGTCTAAACTGATCTAACTGCAAACCAATGCAGAAAGGTGTAGTTGTATCCCTCTTGTTCCTCCCCAGATATATGTAGCAACCTCTTTCTTCTGCATGTTCACACAGACAGCCTCACCTTTCAGTCCAGCTGGCCAGCAGGTCTGGCTGACTGTGCAGCTGTACCCTGCAATACAGCAGGGTGGCTGCAGGACTGCACAGCCCAGCAGCAGGGTTAAGCACAAAGGCTTCTCTAAAGGTGGCAACATCTGCTCAAAATGCTGGGATAACCTGCACTATGCACAGAAATTTGACTCTGGTTTCAGGTTAGCAACCGATGCAGTAATGACATTTTTGTTCTTTAAATTATGCACACTGTGGAAGAATGAGGGAACTAAAAGCATGAAGAAAGCTGGAAACATCTACAAAAAGGAAAAACATAAGGAGGTTCACACAGCACTTCAGATGTACTTGCAAAGAATAGGAGCCAAAAAATGAGATGATACATGGGAGGTGGTCTGATTTTTCACATAGCACTGGCTGACTCAGAGCAAAATGTTTAATAGTTTTCAACTATCTTAGAGAAGTGTAAGTACAAAGCAGTACCAGAAATTCAAGGAGCACTACATTCCTTGTAAAAATGAAACACATGAAGTATGTGTTTTTAATCAGGCCACAGAAGAATTTGAAATTACAGAGGAGGTTGTGATCAATCTAAGCCAACTTTACAAGTCTAACTAGGACCAGATATGAGATAAGACTGTAACTGAGATCTGATCATTTTGGAAGGAAAACTGAGTGTTCACTGAAAAATGCAGAATTAACCCTGAACTCTGCACAACACAACCATAGTTGTCCAATACACAATAAAGACATGGGGGTTATGAAAGGTGAGCAATTCTCTGACACCAAAGTCACAATTAAGGATACACGACAGAAGAACACTAGCATAAGGTTACAGGTGAGTTGCAAAGTTTGCAGCCGTTATGGCAATGTAAGTTGCCACGACAGAAAGTAAGGAATTCAATTAAATAGATGAAATTGATTTTATCCCTTCACGGTATTTTGCAAGCTCCAGCAACATGGGCTGCAGACAAGGAACACCACCTCTGTCACCTCACTGCTCCATTACAGGTGAGAAGTCCATAACTTGACTAGACCAAGCAGGACATTGTTTTCTTATACATCAACACAGCCCATGCATCAGGGAGTAATTAGTAGCAGGTAATGGAACATAAATGGGTGAAAAACGCAACTTACAGGAGTGACTGTTCCCTCTAGGGAGGCAACTAAGCACTGAGCACATGGGTGAGAAAGAAAATGCAGTATCAGTAGTGGAAAGGAATAATTGTTACTGTGTCAAACATTCATCCTACATGCAGTCTCATCAAGCAGATAGATCCAAATTATTAAAGAAGAGTTTGAATCAGTCTTCTGTGGACAAACTTCACCCCAGAAAACAAAGCATAGCTAATTCCATTGCCTGTAGAAATGTTATTCTTGCCTTATGCCAAAAGAGGAGCCTAGAAGACATATTGTTCTGGGTGTAAAGAGAGAAACAGGTAACAGAGTATACACACTGTGTCTCATTTTTAAAAGAGAAGAAATAAAAGGGATAAAGAAATCAAGACCATACTTTATTTACAGCTAAGTTACACAGCAAGGAACAGGTGTGTAAAATGCAGGCATTTTTGCACCTGATAAAAAAAAGTACTGGTAGAAGTGAAGGAATATAATGTAATTAAAATAGTTTTCATATATGATGTGAGAAGTTGTCATAGAAAACAAAGTTTGGTTAAAAAAATCATATCCATGTATAACAAAAAAAAAAAAAAAAACCCAAAAAAAAAAATAAAACCAACCAACCATTGTTTCATAGTCATGTGGAAATTCCAGTCAATACCCAGTTACATCTGACAACACAGTTGATCATATAAAATGCACCTAGGGTTTTTTTAGATAATCTTTTAACTGGAGACAAACAATAGAAAAGTATTTTTTGGAAACTCCAGGAAAATTTTGTCAGAGCTACCAATTAAGACAAAACAAACTGACAGAAATACAAATCTCACTTCAAAATTACAGAAATATAAACCCCATATAACAAAAAAAAGCCAAACCCAAACCAAAACAAACAAAAATCAAACAAACAAAAACAAACAAACAGGAAAAACTTTAACTTAGCAAAGCAGTTAAGCAAATTAGGATAAGGTGAATAATCTATAGGGAAAACTGTTTCATGTACTACTCTTAAATACTGGGATAAAAATTTTGATACTTATTTCTTCCAAGTCTCTGCTAGTTTTTTCTGGAAGGCATTAAGGAGTACATCTGACTCTGGCTCAGGTTTTTGGGATAGATCACTGGAGGTTTTCTAAATTGGTCGGCAGTGGATTTTGCCAGCATTCATCTCAAACTTCCCTAGCTTTCTCCAGGGTGCAGAGTAAGCTGGATCAGGTTTCATGTTTAAATTAATTTAAAATTGCTTGTTCCAAAAGTGAACTGGAGTTTGCAAGTTTTTCTGCTTTCCTTTGCTGGAGATGAAATACTACATTCTGCCATTATACTTTTCAGAGTCAGATTCTCCAACCTTTCAGCCTACCTACATGACCAGATCTTTCTTGCCTTCTACCACAATTCATTTGTGTTCCGTGCTAAATTTTTCTTAACCAAGTACAGTTCTATTCCTGTCAGATTTACCCAGCTCTGAGATCCCATCTGCTTGGCTATATATTCTTTAACAGATTCTGTTTGCTATATGCTGACCTAGTTCAAAGTTACATTTGTTCATTGACTGTTCTGTACTCTACCTTCTCCCATGTTTATTTCACAGAAAACTGTAAGGGTTTGCAGTTAGGTTTTTCACCTAGGGCATTTTTATAGATTAGAATCAGTACAAGTTCAAGTAATGATCCCCAGGGACCCCATTTAATACTTTACCTAAATTGAAATAGCTTCACTTACAATCACTTTTTATTCTATATGGGTAACCACTGTGCTATTCATCTAATTTCATATTACTGGATCTCTTAAGTCCTTGAAGCTCTGTGCTGTGAGCAGTCTTGTGACAACGCTTGCTGCTTAAATACGCCCCATTATGCTCCTGTGGTGTACATCTGAACTATACTGTGTGTACAAGTCTAACATTACACATGTTGGGCCACCTAACGATTTTCCTTTTGCTTATGCCTGCTTTGTTTATTAGAAAAGGAAAGAATTTCTGCTCTTACAGTCATAATGTTGCTGGTTTTACATGCAGGAAAAATGCAGTGATGAGACTGACTGCCATTTTTTGGCTCTTCTCTCTAACAAGTGGGTTTGGTTGTTCTAATTTGTATCCCCAAAAGCATCATCATTACACAATACTTCATAGACAGATCTTAAACACATCTTGAGCTGCATATCCTCTTTCAAAGCTTTACCCTTCCCCAGAAAACTGAGATGTTTTACTGGGCATTAATGCAGAGCCCACTTTTAGGAAGCAGATCTCATACCATATAAAGGCTCCATAATACATTGATTCTGGTGCGAGCTCAGGCAGAGACAAGCTGATCTAGCAGCAAGAAGAAAATCTCCAAATCAAGCAAAAATTTTCATGCTGACTGAATGGGTGGAAGGAAATTTGTGACAAGTCAAGCAGAGAAGCAGGTCTGACGCACCAGGTTAGTGTAGCTCCCATCTCCAAACCAAGCTTCCAGTGCTTTTCTTTTTGAAGGAAAAACTACAAGTCAACAGAAAACAGCTCAGCCATTTTAATGTTCTTTTCCTGTCTTCATCCAGTTCTTAGAGTAAAAGAAGCATAGAATCATTAATGCTGGAAAAAGGACATCTAAGATCTAGTTCAACTGATAACCTAACTCCACATTGCTCACCACTAAACTGTCCCCAAGTGCCATTTCCACGCAGCTTTCAAACACTTCCAGGGATGGTGATTCCACCACTGTCCTGGGCAGCCTGTTTCGATGCCTGACCACCCTTTCACTGAAAAAGTGTTTCCTAATGTCCAATCTAAATGTCCTGTGGAACAACTTGAGGCCATTTCCTCTTAACCTATCACTTGCTGCCTGGGAGAATAGACCAAGCTCCACCTTGCAACAACCTCCTTTCAGGAATTGTATCATTCTTTAATTTTTTCCTATCTCTATCTGATACACCACCAGATGCATACCACCCATCACCACTTAAAAATCCTTCTGTTCATAGCTGACAAGCCAACTGAACTTAATCAAATAGATCAGCCTATCCTGCCCATTTCATTTCTTATCAAACAAAACCTGTACATTTTTCCATGCTACTGCCCATGCTTGGAGCAGCACCCTTAAGCATATGCAAAATTGCCTCATTATCCCACTTTGAACTTTCTTAGCACCAAATCTTGTGCTGAGGTGGGGTGGAGAGGACAACAAGAGCTAAAAGCAGGTTCAATGCAGGTTACCTCTGCAGAGCTGCAGCAAAGGGCTGAGGTAACAAGTAAAGAATAATTTTGCTGCTTTTCAGAAAACTGAAGGAATTTTTTTTAGCAGAATCAATGAAAATAATTGTACATTAAGTTTGGTTATAAAGCCATGACCCTGGAAAAAAGGACTTGGCTTTAAAGTGAATGTTTTTCATATTCAGTTTCACTTTCCTGGTATAAAATATTTAAGAAAACATAATTCTACTTAAAATAGTTCTATAAAAAAGTCATCACATTCTTGTCTTTTATATGTATCACAGTCAGACATTTCAAAATTATTTCATCCAGCACAAGGCTTCCACATCCCTTATGTTGCAAATGATCAGTACTTGTGAAAGTCTACAGAATTTACACTGAAAGGCAAGACAATGAAAAAAATAAACCTTCTTACTGCATTAAGTAATCTTCCTCTTATCTGTTTGTACTGTCACCAGTTATTGGAGAATGTGAATGTTTCTACATAAAAATGATTTGCGCTAATGAAATCTCTAGTAAACCATGTGGAATTTCTGGCACTTCTGTCTGTTGGGGCTGTGAAAATACTCTGCTCTTAGTGATATTCTATAGAATTTTAATTATTAAAAGAATGTGAGCGCTTGGTATTGCAAATGACATTGTAGTTTTGATGGAAGGACTTCATCTGACACAGAAGTTTTAAAACCTTTCTTAAAGAAGGTCAGTTTCAATTCACCTAATGTCCTCTCAAAGTTCATTCTACACACAAGACCTTTTGCCCCCAGACTTTACATGTGCTTCTGCATCAGTTTTGTGATGAAGAGAAGAGAAAGAGAATAAAGACATTATAATTTTGAATCTCTATAAAGTAAAAAATGGTGTAGCTAAGAACTAAACATTGCAAGTTTTACAGTTCAGGAAACTGATTTTGTTAACCAGTAGAATTTATGGAACTATTTCACTTGAATTTTTAAAAAAAGGTTTTATATAATCCAAGTTTTATATAACCTATGTTTTGGCCCAAATAGGTTTCATAATAATTGCATCTAGAATAGTTAGGCATATTGTATCCTTCTTTTGAATCTGGTATTTTTGAAATGTGTAAGACACATATAGCAAGCAACCAAATTATGTCCATCTTAATTCTGATCTTTAATGCTGCTGTCCTGAATACACAGAGATGAAAGTTGCCCCAAATGAGGAAGCTTTTCCTTTAGTACCAGTCCCACTGTTTGGGCCTTTCCCAAAGCTGGTACTTAAAAATTCTGCCATAGGGCTGCCCAGCTGGACAAGGTCTGTGAAACTTGATGTATGGCATAGGGTGTGTTCGGGTTGTGTTTGTTTGTCTGGGTTTTTTTTGCTGCATTGCCAAGAATGATTGATTTTCCACAGGATGGCTGCAGCAGAACCAGTTTTCTTCTACTCAGTCTGTTTTATGGAGGTCACTGAAAGCACCTGATGTTTGATATAAACAGGTAAGAAGAAAAACATTTGAAGAGGATCCTAGGCCAAATACCACCTTCTTTACAGTGTGAACAGGAACCAAAGGAATCCTGAATCACTCATCTCCTGATGTCACCAACATCTCCTTTCTGTGACATGAATTAAGATGTCAGTATATTTAGCAGCTGAACTTAATAGAACAAAAGTTTCCTTTTGTTTCCAGGAAGAGAGCACAAGTCAGCAATCCCTCAAAAAATGGCCACAAAGAAACTCTCTCATTCCTAGAGATGCTCCTGAAGAATCAGTACCCTAATATGATAGACAAAGACAAGGAAGCAGATACTGTGAGGAAGTGTATCATTTCCTCACAGGGTGCTCTGCTGGTGGTCTTCTTTCCCCTTTCTTGCTTCTCAGAACACACCAGTCTGTGTTCTGCCAGATAAAAATGTCCCACACAGCCTCCAGCTATAGCCCTCTGATTCTTCAGGGCCAGAACACCCACATCCATTCAGAGAGAATGGTGTCAGGGCAGTCTTCTTTATGAAGGTTCTAGTTTTTAGAACTGTTGGGAAAATTACAAAACAATAAAAACAAAACTAATTCATTCTTTGAAAATAATTAACCTTCTGCAGAATAATCATGCTGCATTTCAGAAGGTCAGCAGTTAAAGGATGAGCACTTTGACTTCAACTCACCAAGCAACACATACTCCCTTTGAGGCCACAGGGTACTGAGTCAAGTCTTGGGTCAGATTTAATGACTTTCCAGCACAGTTCACTTTGGTGAAAAGTGCAGTTTTGTTGGCTTTTTAGTACAGTACATTATAGGGTCAAGCACAAAAACATTTTTGAGTATGCCAAGACATTTGATAATGTTAACCTTTCCTAAGACAATCTTTCAGAATTTCTCATTTGGTCTGTCAAGACATGTAAGTGGATGCTCAAGATATAGTTGGGAATGTGTAGCTTATATGCATGCAACAGAATATTCGAGTTTCAAATAAAAACCAAAGATGTATCTCTGTACTGGAATTTTGTAAAGAGTTAATATTTATACCTATTTTTCTGTATGTAAACCTCTATAAAGAGAGGTTTTATCTCTTACAGGACAAATATGCCCAGCATTACTAAATATTACAGGCATACTAACTTCTATTACTTCTGCCTTTTTATTTTGGTTTCTCTTTAGCTTTTCTTCTCTATTTTTTTATAGAGAAAAAAAAACCTTACAAGCTCTTATTTTAGGTTTTGTTATACAGTGTGTTTTCTTGTTCTATTTTAAATATATTGGCAATCACAACAACAATCATTCACTGAATCTGTTCCTGGTATTTTACAACCAACAGCCAAGTTGTTGACAGAGTAGAGAGGGCTTTTTTCACTGGGGACACTGGGAAGTCCTTAAAAAATGAAGCTTTATCCATCCAGTTCAATTACTTGGGGAGTTTTTTCTCAACATGGTTAAATATTAGAATACCATTTCCAGGCAGAGCTACTCTACTTGTGTCCCAAAAGGAGGCTACTTCCTGGTGTTAACCACTATAATGTCAATCCCTAAATTTATTCAATTGAATCTTACTTAAACTGAGGTTTATCTCTTCTTGTTCTTGATCAGATTATTAACCCCACCCTCACCTTGACTCAATCCCATTTATTTCAATGTCTTTATCTTCACAGAAAGACAAAATTTATGAAATACAAGGGATCTGAAAACTGGTGATTTAGCGGGAAGGTTATTTAGCATACCTAGCACAGAAAACATTTGTTTTCTGCATTATTTTGGATTTTTATTATTTTCTTTCTTTCATTCCATTTTAGCTCTTTAATCAGTCTTCAGCCATGGAACAATTTCTTCTCTTAAGATTTGCTTGATAGAGTAGCTTTGGAAGAAAATTTTTTATTAGCATTTCACAGCAATTTTGTTTTATCTTTAGTTTATGGTTCAGTCTAAATTAATCCTTGGTTAAGGCACTGCATGGCTCCATGAGGCATTTGACATGTCTAACATATTAATGGTTCAAAATCACCTGACATTTCCTTTCTCTCTCCCTTGGTTTATCTCTCTGTGTCACATTTTAAGTAAAAAAGGCTCTTTTGGGATGAAGTCTATGCCTGTGTTAAGAATGGAGTCCCAGGCATCAGAAGCATTTACAGATGTTACACTACATTCCAGGAAGTTCTGTGTGGGAACCTTTTGAAATTAGCAGGTTATATTTCATTACTGTTTGATGGATATTCCTGTATTTTTCCAGCAAGCTATTTAGAACAACAATTTTATATACAACATTTTTTATTCAGCAGGACTTATCACCAAAAATATGGTTCAAATATTTTAAGTTTCAAACTGCATAGTAGGCATTTAAAAGGAAAATCATTCAGCAGACTAGTTTCTGAATTACTTCCTCAAGTTAACTATATATATAACAAATTCTGTCTCCAAAGTACCATGCAGACTTATCTCCGTGATGAAGATTATTTTAGAGGTGGAAAATACAAATTACTTATATTTAGATTTCCACATCACCTGTTTTCTTTCCATTTTAAAAGAAGTGGGTGAAAAAATGGATTTACATTTTCTTCCCTATTCCAAACAAGCTAATATCTTGAAACCCCAGCATGTTGTAGAATTCTCCATTTCACCATTCATAAGGAGAGAATGTGTTCACTGAAACTTTACTGGTCTAAATTCCCTCCACTGGGTGAGGGTGGTATATTTCTCATTCTAGAGTAATGATGCCAGCACTTACAGCACAGGTCCATCTAGTCCTGCCAGTACTCTGGCTGTAGCCAACAGCATGAAAACACAGTGTTACTTTCCAGGAACCCTCAAGCCTCCATGTATTTGCTACTGAGAGACAGGGCCACCTGAATTGATGGTGGATTTGTGT
Organism: Trochalopteron elliotii; assembly: GCA_024734555.1. Lineage (NCBI taxonomy): Eukaryota > Metazoa > Chordata > Aves > Passeriformes > Leiothrichidae > Trochalopteron > Trochalopteron elliotii. The sequence goes on from JANPWX010000025.1 coordinate 5,541,609, forward strand.
GGGTTTTGCCATTAATTTCTCCATCACTTTTACTTCAGTTTTAATGTGCTCCATAAAATGAAGAATCAAAGAGCTTGAAGGTTTACTTAGTATCAATCTGACTTCCTTAAAAGCCAGATATCAAATTGATTTTTTTCATAATCATATTCAAAAATACAAATCTATCAATTTGTAAGTTCCATTTAGAAAAATATTACTTGAAGTAAATTTTTAAAATATTCTAATAGTATGGTAATCCACAGACATACTGAGAGACTACACAGCATAACCAGACAGTTGTTATTTTGTAATACCACTCTAAAACTTTTTTCAGCTAATAAAAGTTACCCCATGTTGAGCACAGAAGCACTTTTGCTCTACACAGCATTGTACTACTGATGGACGAGGTCTTCACATCTGAAGTAATATGAATGGTGCCTGTGGATATTTTCATGTCATATTAAATATTTATTCCTGTGGAAAGTTCTAGCTACAAACATGCAATAAAAATGTAGCAGTAAAATCTGATAAATGAATGCACAGGGTACTTCACCAACAAGTAGGTTCCATCCCCAAGGGTGAAACCCATGTCTGAAGGCAACTTCACTATAAATGAGAGGGCAGGAGAAGGGAAAAGCACTGAAGCTGATCTTGCCTTGGAGCTACGCTGAGCACTGGATCAATAGCTATCATTAGTACAGGTCCCTTAGAGGAGGATGCCTGCCACAATGCTGACATTTAACCTGTGTCATGTGGCACCGTGTGCACACATAGAGAACTTCAAGTTTAGAACCAGAAGACAGAAAATGAAAGGAGATTCCTAGGGTGAATAGCAGCAACATTTTCCTGGAATTTGAGTCGTTGTTGCATTTCAAGCAAAAGTAACTTCTTGTCACAAGAGATCAGTGAAGTTACAGTTAGTTTTAATACTACACTTTACACATTTCAGCTAGTTATGTGTACTTGGAGTCACTGGAACAGAGAAAGCAGTGCACATCTGCATAAACCTCATTATCAGTTGAAGGCACGCCATATTCATTTGATTAATCTCAATTTGCCATTGAATCTCATTTCATTCCAAACGTGTTGTCATTTCAACTAATTTAACTAAAATCTCCCCCAAATAATGATCTTGCCAAGCTTGGTAAACACACTGTTTGTGTTGTTTATATTGCCTGCCTCAACTGACAGCCCTTTCTACAACAGTCTGTATTTTTAATATTGTAGCATAATCACAAAACACTGAACATAGAGATAGCATACACATGTCCACAGAATTAATAACGAGATTCAAAAAATTTTACAGAACTTTTATCTGTATATAGATACAAAATGCTTTTGTCTCCAAAGGCACTGAAAAAGTAAAACCAGACTGCTCCTGAATGCTGGATGACTTCACATATGGCAGCACTGTCTGGAAAACCCTCTGAAGGAATAGATTTCTCATAGTTTCATCATTGTCTTTTATTTTAATGATTGCACAATCCCCTAACTCCAAGAAAGTTATAGTCCAAATAGACAAAAGGGGAAGAATGGAATGAGCCACAAAAGAAAAGTGACATATCCCGAAATTAGACAGGACAGGATCTGTCAAATGCTGTTCTAATACCACAGTCATCAATACTCAGACAAAATTACTATACATATAAGCAGTGTACTAACACATATTGTTGCTGATTCTTGTTTAAGGATCGTCTTCTCCCATCCAAACAACTACATTTAAGAATGTCATGATTGAAAATGCACAAATACTGGAGACGATAGTTCTCCTTATAGCTTCATCCCATTTGTTCTAACATAATGCCAGACACAAAAAATCTTGACTTCCAAATTTCGTCTCAGAATTTTTTAGACAGTAGTCCTTTGCTATATGAGGCATAACAGAAAGTGTTTGCTGTGACCAAAACAATTATAAAAGAAAACTCTCACTGAAGTCTACAGAGGAAACAGAAGACAGAGTAATTTCAAGCAAATTACAGATCTGTGGTATCTTCCAATAAGAATGAACTAAAAAGAGCTTTAGATGCATTTTTCAATTTATTTCTGTTGAAAAAGTAGTCAAGAGGTCTTTGTCTTGAGGAAATGAATATAAATTTCCTCATAAATACCATGAAAGTTCATCATCTTGTAAAATTATCTTCATGCCATGCTGTGCCTGATGAAAATAGGGTAATAAAGAGTCCTAAATCTGTCTTCAGAGAGGAGATCCTCCATAGTTAGGATCCTTTTCACCTTTTTCTTGGTTTATATTCTTCACCTGCACCCACCTTGCAATCATTGAAAACCTCACCTTCAGCTTTCAAATCCTTTCTCCTCAGTGCCTTAGAGCCTCACAGGAAAGAAGCCCAAGAAAGTCTTAGTAATCCTGGTGAATCAGTTAGCAAGCTACAAACCTATTTTTTAATTCAAGTATGAGGATGGGTTTGCTTTGATCTATTCTGGTGCACACTAAGATTTTTCCAAGAGCAACAACTACAGAGCTGACAGCAATGTCTTTTTGCTTGTACAGCTGATGAAATATTCCTTTTTAGCAGTAAATCATAAAAGAAACTGATGATCCATTACTGGGGTTTTTTAATTCTCTCACCCCCATCAGAATTTGTTCATAGTCTAACTTTGTACTTCGGGTGACTGCTAAACAGTTCAGAAAAAAAGAAACATTTGAGAAATAACTGCTGCATCCAGTGAGAGAGAATTTTAACCTTGTCCCTCCCCTCCCCATTTCCCTTTTGCTCCACCCATCCCACCGCGGTTTAATGCCACAGAGGTTAAATGCTTGGAAACCAACACAGAGTTCCCTTTTGTACTCAAACTTAGTAGTACATCCATTTGAAAAGGACCTAACCACACTTTGAGGGGCTCTTAGGTGAAACTGCTCAGACAAATCTTGCTTCCACAAAATCTTTCCTCTTTCCCAGGCTGCATCCTCCATGTACCCAACTCCCACAAATCTCAGGTGGAAAGAGCCTGAGGACTCTAAATAAAAGCAGCCAAGAACTGGCCTAGAAGCAAAACCAGGAAAAACTTGATTGGTGAACAGTTTGTCATACCTAAGGAAACAATGCCACTCTGGAAAGAATCCATGCAGTACAGAAAAATATTTATAAGTATTTCTCTAGAACAGAAGTCTTTTCCTAAGTGGCTTTAAAGTTTTGTTCCTGAAATCTTTCAGTATGTTTGAGCCAACATTTTTGAAGCAATAATGAGAAAGCAGCAACAATAAGTCCCATGACTCCAGGAATTTAAGTTAAAATTCATATAATGACATTAATTTGAAATCTGCCGGAGCTGAAAAAACTGGAAGAGTAAACCCAGAAACTTGGAGGGAAGTCCACTTGAGAGTAACTATCAGTTATGTGAGTTCTAATTTTGAGAATATGAGAAATAAACACTTTATATTTTTAAAATAAACCTGAAAAACATAATGAAGGCTAATTTTCTATTCCATCATTTTTTAGCTGTAAATAATAGTAAACTGCTGATTGTAGGCTAAAAGCTAAGGATATCTTTATCAAGCCATTTGAAGGTAAGAATCAGTACCATCTTTCTTTTGTACTCTTCCCTCATCCCTTCTTTTTCTTTTAAATCCTTCCTTTTGGACACACAGGAGAAATTTTCATTGTGTGGGGTAAAAAGGAAACCTTAAAATATAAAAATTAATTTTACTAAAAAGCTAATGAATGCACCATAACCCAGATTTTCTATGGCTATTGCATTAGGGAGAAGGAGTTATGAAACTTCATGCTTTTATAAATTTTGTTGAGCTTGCAATCCTGGCTGAAGGAGAGAGCAAATTCTCAGGTGCTAAACATCAAATTGCTTATTGGAACAGCTGCTGCACTGAGCTGAGTAAGCAGGACATGGAGGGAGTGGCTTTTTCTAGGCTAATCTTTGACTAGCATCAGTGCTAAGACTTACAAATTAAAAGGAATATCTTACAATTAGAATACTATTATTGTTATTTCCTTTCCACTAAATGTACAGACACAAGTGTTCTTTTTGCACCTCTTACTTTTGGTTCCACTGTTTTAGTCTCACACTGGCTAGGCTCTGAAATAGGAATTTTATGTTTCCTATTCTCTAAGCTGCAAAATCTGGGGTGTTTTTTTTTTGTTGTTGTTGGATTTGTTTTGTGTTAGTTTCTGTTTTAGAGGTGTAGGCAGGTGTTCTTGAACAAATATTGCTTGAACTGGGGACAGGAAAAGCAGATCTTCCTTTTTGAGGAACAGTCAAATGCAGTGGAATAAAGATTACATTAGGAAACTGCATGCTGGCTTTCTTCTTCCAAAGAAAAAAAAAATTAAATGTCTCTAGCTCACCAAACCATTTAAAGTATAGATTATTTTTCTTTACATTATAAAGAAAATGTTCCCTGATTTTATGGCAGATGGGCAGAAAATGTTACATATGAATGATACAGATTAGAATGTATATTATTCAGTATTCAAATTCTTTAACTTCCAGATATGAGTTTAGGTGCAGTTAGGCTTGAGCAAGAAGTAGTTGCTCTGTTGTGGAAACAAATTTAAAAATACAGATTAAGATGGACAAGATTAAAATGAATATTATTATAATTAATACTATTAGCAACCTATTCTGGCTGTAAGGTAGAAAGCAAGGGAATGTTGGCACACCTTTCACTGCAGACCCTCTACACTGACAAGCTCTGCAAGCGGGTAGGAGTGTCTGAAGTAAAAGGCATGATCCAGAAAAGCAGACTCTATCAGACTTGCATTAATACCTCTACCCAACCCCCTTCTTACTTTCAGACTTTATTTCCTTAACCTTTCAATTCACTCTTAGTGTTTCTGCATCTTTTTCTTTTCTTTTTTTTTTTCCTTTTCTCCAGTGAAGTAGGGGTTCCACTCCTGCTGAGGAATAAAAAGTGCCACTCCTGAGATCTCCTGCTCACTTTGAACAACGAATTACCAAGAAAGTCAGCTTCTGTTTCCAGCAGGTTCCAATTCATATTAGGAGCCTGCAGAAAATGGGCACATTGCAGCATCTGATTAAAGTCTTTCATAGCTTAGATTAATGCAGGGTCAGATGGTGAAAATTCTTTCTGTAATAGAAAGCAAACTGAAACAAAGCTAAAAAGCCTATTCACTTGAAACTCAAGCACAAGGAGGAAAAAAAAGTAATTGTAATAATTATATAGATGCTTTTGAAAACTCTCCTAACATGTACTTTTTCTCCCAACTGCTAAAGAGTGTCCACAAACCTTCACATTTCAATAATTAGTGGGAGATAATTATCTGGAGAGCAAAAAGCAACTTCCATACATTTTCATCACAATTAACAATAAACAAGCATAAAAACACTAGAAATTTGACTTATGAAAGTCTAGCAATGCATTCTAGGGCACATCCAGGATGTAGTCAGGCCTTCCCTCTTCAGAAGCAGAGACAGAACTTTCACATTTGCTGAACCACTACTTCCCACTAATTTTCATCACAATCAAGTGATATAGTCAAGCAACAATCCTGCCAATCACTAGCTTGATCCATAATTCTGATACTTCATATGGTCTCAGTATATCAGCAGTCACGTTCTGCCTTCTCAGGGTCTCAGATTTCTTCCCCTTTTAACAACCCACTCTGAGATTTAATCTCCCAGGTGCTTCCTGTTTGCAGATTGTGCAGCAATAAACAACATCAGTAAGTATGCAGGTTTGCTGTGTATTGCTAGCTGTGAACCTGGAAATAGAGAAGAGGTCTAAGAGAAGCAAGATGATAGTTTTGCACATTGTTTTGAAAGCTTAGTAAAAAAATACAATTAGATTTTATTTCAGTAGAAAACACCTTTACAGACACTTCATTTACAGAGATTTGTAAATACTCCCAAGCTAATGCTTTCTCAAAAAACATTCAGTTATTCTGCTGACCATGGCAAAAGTTGCTCTTGGGCCATTTAACTTCCAAATGAACTACAGAAAAAATATAGGAGAGTCTGATTAAATGTTTCCTGAGCAGTCAGTTTCTTAAATGCCCAACATACAAGTGCCTGTAAAATAAGTCTCTTGTCAAACTAAGTGTATGCTTACTTTCCTACATAATTAATTTATTAAAAAAAATATTTCTAGATCAGATGTGTGGTCAGTTTTGCAGCCAAAAGATACTTGGTGTCTTATAGTTTAAGAAATGCTAACTGAAGAGTTGGAAAAATGTTACTTTTTGGGAGTTCACATCAGCTACATTTTCTCTCATGGTCTTTATAAAGTTTAACCTAAGTGCCTCTAAATTACTATATTTTCTTCTCTTTGAATTCTATGGTCTTTGCTATGTTTTTTAACAAATAATCTTGCAAGTCTATGGATGCTATGAGTGCCCTCAAAACATACTAGTGTGTTTCATTTTACTAGCATGGCAATTATAGGCAATTTCCTAATCTTGGTGTGAACAAACAGGTGGCAACCTCAAACAGACTCTTAAATAAGCCTCTTATTCTTACTTGTCATTTTCCTGATTACTTACTCTCCAAAGTCAGTCCATCTTTGCCTGCAATGTTTTTCTGTATGTAGGTAAAACTTAAGTACATAATGTTAAGATTTGTATGTAGTAAAATGGAGTCATGCTGTAATTTCCTACATAACCTATTTCCTCTTTTTTGAAGAACACCATCCA
>JANPWX010000025.1:5548606-5621500 GCA_024734555.1 Trochalopteron elliotii
GAAGAGAAGAGAAGAGAAGAGAAGAGAAGAGAAGAGAAGAGAAGAGAAGAGAAGAGGCGAGGCTGTCTTTCTGGATCTTTTTGCAAGATGTTGTGGCAATGATGTGCTGCTATTACTCAGCATATTCTTCATGGAAAAGGAGACTGAATTTCAAAACTAATTAAAATCTCTGCTATGAAAAGGCCACAGACCTCAGCTGAGAATCCAGCCAGGATTTCCAAAATTGTCCCTGCAGCAGCCTAATGCATAAATAGGAGAAGCAAACACTCCAGTTATTGACAATAAAAAATTATTCAAAAAGATAAAGATTGACATAGCAATCAGAGGGGTTGTGTGGCACCCCTCCAACAGTTGTTGGCATAGCATGAGAAAAATAGCACTTCTCTTTTGCTCCTTGAAAATGTGCATGTGAGGGGGGGTGGGAGGGTGAGGTGATGAAGAAGACTATCACCATCAAGAATTTGACACAAGGTATTCTTCCTTCTTCTAGTTTTTTTATGAGCATGATTTCACATTGTAATAAAAAATTAATTGCTTTAGTTCAAACATATATAAGATAGCACAGAGTTAAAACAGTTAAAACTGAAGATGACTTAGCTAAGCTACAAGGTTGCTGATGTGTACTTGCCTACATAGGAAATCTAGCACCAAGTGAGCTAGAACAAAAATTTATAGTATGTTACGCCTTTCAAACAACTTTCCTGCCATGGTGAAAAGGAGCTTTCTTCAAACAGAGCAGACTTTATGCCCTACCAAAGCCTGGGAAGACTACATTGCACTCGTTCTTATAAGTGTCTGGATGATTTGGTAGTAGAAACCAGCAAATGTACTGTGAAGCCACACCCTAGCTAATCTCATATATGTACTCTGTATAAGACATCCTCTGCTTAAATAGAAGATAGAGAAATTAGTTGAAACTCTAGAGTATCCAACTATATCATACGAAAAGGATAAAGTTTAGATTTGTTCAAGCATTATCAATTCATTTAAGCTTCTTCTTTGTTATGTGACATTTCATTTTTCATTATCAAAGCCCAGGGTGTTTAAAAGGTCTACAGGAACTCTTCTCTCAATTTGTTTGCTGCTGTAGTTCAGGAATATTTAGCACCAATGTGTGCTAGCCCTTTGGCACTTTTCTTCATCTTTAACATAATTTATCAAAGGCGGTAGCAAAATACAAGTTGATCAGTCTCTCTGGTTTAATTTAACAAGGCAGGTCATAAAGGCTTTGTTCCTTGACCAGCCATGCCAAAGTGCTGCTTTCACATATTAATGTGACATGACTTGTACAGTCATAATTATTATGACAAGATAAAGGGAATTAGTTAAAATTTAATTAAAACCACATGCCTTACAACTGTGACCCTGTACATATTTTGTAACTTTACTTCTTTGTTTCTGGTTTATCAAAAGGGGAAGAGGGCCACATGAATTTCCCCAGTATTACAAGTGCATCAATTAAGAAAGAAAATTAAACACTGATCATAAATAACCAGATAAGAAACAAACCTGAAACAAGACAAGTACTCTGATTCATGGTTAGTAATGAATTTCTTTGCCTATACCTATGTACTAAAGCAGCAATTAATGACAAACAACAATGCCTCTTCTACTGGTATGAGAAAAATTGATCAGTGCAGAGGTAGGGCACAGAGATGGAAATCTGCAGTGACACTGTGTTGCATTATTGGTAGCCTTTTCAAAACAGGCATTACTGAACAGCACTGTGAAGAATAAAAATAAGGCTTTTTTCCTTTCACATTACAAATAAGGGTGATCAAAAGGAAACAACAGCCTTCTCTGGTTTATCATCACACTGTACAGCTCTGTAGAAAGCATAGAGGGAAAGCAGATAAACCATACTGGACTAGGCTAAAAGCTTAACCTTGTGCCATGTAGTAGAAGTGAGCATAGTCAGTCTAGTAATATATGCTTTGCTTTAGCAGTTACACTATTTTCCTACAAAAAAATCACAGGGTGCTCTGTTGTCATTTGTAGTCACCTCTTTTCTGTTAGGTACTTCCCAAGGGCAAGACCATATTATTGTGGTACTACCCATTGGCAGCATCAGAGCAAAACACAGTCCTTTCCAGGTTTTGGCTGCAGGATAATCTATTTCTTCTACTATTGTAGAAGTCATACACTGCTTTTAGTGCAGACATTCTCAGTATGATCTGAGCTCCATGGTGACAAGTTTCCATCATTTGGATTTGACTGTTTCAATCAGCTTTATGGGCTTCTGATTTTCAACAGCTCAAAAAACTCTGTATGTGTCAGTGTGTTTCTTAACCCTTGCTCACCAGAAGAAAATAATGGCAACAAATACAGGGAAACAGAAGAACACAGGAGTGGGGAAACTTACTGTCCCAATAGGACAACTGGCTCCTTCTTGACTGAGGTAAAGAGGTGGCTCATCTCTGCACTGGTACTACTGGTACCAAACGAGCTCTGGCTCATAGGTTTTGCAGCTGTTTCTAATCCTGCTCCAACACACTTCTGATGAGCAGTGAAATAGTTAAAAGCAGATGAATTTACAGTATAACTAAGTATCAGCATTAATAGTGCTGAAATGAATGAGCCTGTCACGTCTGTCAGAGCTATTGTTTCAGGCCCTGGCAGGCAGTGCCCGTTCCAAGGCTCTCAGCTAGGGGCTGACTTGTGTGAAAAGCATTCCAGCACAGGGTGTCTGCACCAAAGAAGCATCTTGGTGCTGTTGCACCTGCACAATGAGACCTTCACCACTATACCATGAAGCTAGAAGGATATGTATCCAGGAACAGAGAAAACCATCTCAAGACCTAGGAATTTAAGGACATTGATAGGCAAAATGTATGCAAACACCTTTCTGGTTTTCTTTGTAGAGGAATGCTGCAAAAGTAGACAGTTCATCAGACTCTTGGACCTCCATCTGGAGGTCCCAATTTGACCCAAGGTCTGACTACTTCATAGCTCTTATATGCTAGATCAAAACTAGCTGATTCAGGCAGCACTGCAACTGAGCTGCAGCAGCACAGAATGTGACACCATGTACCTGATGATTTAGCCAGCATCAAAAGGGTGAGCCTTGGTGTGAGCTGCCATGGTCATGCCTTTCTGCAGAAGGCTAAAGCAGGCCTGTAAGCCTTTGCAGGTGGACACAACATCACAATAGCAGTCCAGTTATTCTATTCACATTACATGAAGCAGAAAAGCCTCACAAGAATCAGGAAAGTATGCAACAATGTTTACTTCTGCCCAGTATTTTGACATCTTCTCTCAGACTTTTTGGTGCATAAGAGCACTTAATCAACATCTTTTGAAGGGAAATCCAGGTTTTTTTCTGGCTGCTGGATGAAAGAGAATGATGTGAAATACAGTTACAAGGTTTTGAAGTAGAATTAGCATCTTGAAACTCCTAAAAGTAAGAATAATGAAAGAGATAAATAATCCAATCAATAAAGTACAATCTCTGTTCTCCTATCCTGGGTGAGCCACACTGGAGCTAATTCAATCAGAACATATCTACACATCAATTAGACCATAGCTATATTAGTATCACATTACTGTTATATAAACAGATTATATGAGCCTGCATACTATGAAGTATAACACACTCATATATCAATGTAAAGCTTCTAAAGCAGATGTTCCTGTATTTTCAGACTGAATCTAGCACAGCCTTGTTCTTAAAAGGGTTAAAAGTAGCACTAATAAAAATCCATTTTTTAGATATAACAGACTGAATCACAGGCAAAGGAAACTGCTGCAATGACTTAAGACATTATTGCCTGCAGTTCTTTACCTCGCCTGCCTGGCAGAGGGAACAGCCCCCACAGCAGAGACAACAAAAGCAAACTAAAGTTCACAGATTAGCACAAGCCTGTCTTCATTAGCAATTTAAGTAAATATAGAAGAATGTGAACTGGAGTACCCATAACAAAGATCTCTGTTCCTTTATGCTCCCTCTGCTCACTTTTAGCAATGAGGTGATGTGAAAAATTAAAGCCAGTAGCATCTTTCTCATTTCAGAGAAATCCAGACTTGTGAGTTGAAGAAGGATCAGCCAGCAGAGCACAATCTACCTGGCTAACAGAGCTATGCCAGTGAAAATCCACAGTATAAACATGCACTCAATCAATTTTGAACATTTCTTAATTACAACTCAACAGTGAAACTGATATGCTGCAAGTTGCATGAAAACAAAGTGAAAAAACCGAGGCATGATCTGTCTAACTTTCAAGGTAGATGTCCCTTAGTGACTAACACAATATCTTGAATCAAATGCAAATGTTAATAAGCTGAAATGCACACTTTTATGCAACACTGTGACAACCATTGGGATCTGCACATTTATAAAATAGTGAAAATCTTTTGGCAGCAAATCATCTGCAAATGTGTAAGATGTGAAAGAATCTTTTTTTGCCGCAGTAACACATGAGGTATAGCACTAAAGAGAATGTTCCAGACAGCAATATTATTTGAGAGGCAAAAATATCTGAAGAACAGAGAGGAATATTTATGGCTGTAACAAGGCATGGCTACTCTGAAGACTGGTATAAATAAAATTCCAAATTAAATTTTATATTTTTTATTTACAAAACACTAATTTTGAGCCACCTTGTGTGGTGTCATTTACTTAGTAAAAGCCACAGTAGAAAAGCAGACATTCGTAACAACAAAATCCAGACCTGAAAATATTCAGGGAGAAAGTTCATCTATGCAGCCCAAACCACAAAAGATACTAAATACTTTCTGAAAAGAAACATGACAGTGTCAGTGGATACACAAGAGATGGAAATACATATATAACTCATATAAACAAGAAGAAATCTTTTGGCTTTGAACGTTAAAACCTACCAAGTTTAAAGTGCTCACTGGAGCTACTTACCTGCTGTTTTACAACTGAAATCACTCTGATCATTGCACTGCTGAAGGCATTCCTTCTTGCTACATCTACCCAAATACAGTCACTCTTTAACCTGTGAAGTATTGCATCCACTGTGTATTCACTGGAGAACAAGGACAAGACTACCAGATGTGTTATGTAGATTGTAGCCAGAGTAAAACCTCAAAGAGTTGTCAGGAGAAACCTCCCTTACACCCAAATCTAACCCAAAAACACAGGAGGTGTCCTGCTGGGTCAGATCTGCTAGTGATCCACTGTCTTCAGCCACATCAGAGACTGTTCCTAGCATAGGAGAGCACATCAGGCTGGCCGCTGCCTGCACCTCATTCCTCTCGCTCTCCCAGCAGATTATATCTTTGGATTAGGGATTTCAGGTTCATCCTTGTCTCTGTCTTTAGCATCTGCTTTGGTCTTGTTGGAATTTTTTCCAAGCCTGTTTTCCACCTGATGACTCCATCTGTCTCCTCTCCACAACCTCCCATGGCAACAGTTTAATGAGCTCACCATCCATGGTGTAAAAAATTCCTTTTTCCCCAGCTTTTATCTGTTGCTGATTTCAGTGGATATGCCTATATCAGCTGTTGCTGCATCCCTTGCAAACATTCCTTGCATTCCTTGCAAACGTCAGGTGTAATATGTTCAGTTTTTACCTCTCCTAGTTGGAAAGTCTTAGTCTTTTTAGTCTGTCCTTGCAATACAACAGCTGTCAGCCCCTCAATAATTTCAGTTGCCCTCTTCCATAATTGTTCTGTGTCCTCCAGAGAGCTCAGAATGACCTACTGCACTTCAGTTGAGGGTTCTTTAAGGCTTACATAGCAGTAACATGATACCCTGTCTTGATCTCAAAACTCTGATCATGTCTGACAATTTTTGCTTTTCCGGCTGACTTTTTGCATTGAACCAATAGCCTCAGAGGATTGAAATCGGTGATAACTCTCAAGTGTGGGGTTGCAGGATTTTGTTTTAGAAGTTTTATTATAAGTTTAGTATAGTTTTAGTTATCCGATATGGGCCCCTTGTCTTGGAATTTTCTCTTATCATAAGTTGATAAGGGTTGTTATGCCTCTCTGGTCTTTGCCCAGAGACTGTTTCCTACTGGTCCTTTCCCCGTGGTGATCCCTGCCCATCCTCTCCAATGTATCCTTCTTCCCTCTGTCCATCACTGAGTCCTTATCTCCAAGGTCCAGAACCTTCAAGGAGATTTGGCCTGCAGTTGGCAGATTCCCCAGAGACCCCTCCCCAAAATTACCTTTGATTTGTTAGTAGTTAGGTAATCCAGTTGGCATTTGTTGCTTTGCTTTGTTTTATTGGTTCATAGTTTGTACCCACCCCTTGAACTTGTCCTGGACAAAACCCCCCTGCAGCCCAGGTCTGGGGTCTCTCCTGAGGCACCGGGCCTGAGGTGAGGGGTTCCCCTGTGACCCCGAATAAACCTCTGTTCCCCAAACCTCTGAGAGTCCCCTCTTTCCTTTACACCATGGCTGTGACAGCGAGAGTCGGGGTGCTGCAGAGCCAAGAACTCACAAATCGGATCTGTTGTGGCGTGTCAGAGCCACCGGGTGGTCCAGCCGAGCAGCGGGCTGACCAAAGAGATACACACCCCAACACTCAAGTTCTCTTTTCTGTGTTGCAATTACAAGATCAGCAGTATGTATATTTAAATTCAGTTTTCTGCAGTTGCATTACTGTAGGTTTATCTATAATGAAGTTTATTTGACACATTTTTGGCCCTCACTCAATTTTGCAAGGTATTTTAAGAGCTCTTCTTCACCAGTGTGCCATTTGAAATCCTTAAACTCCATGAACTTGGAGATTTCATTGCAAACTCCCTTTTCCAGGTCATTAATGAAAGTGTTGAATAGGAATGGTCCTATCACTGACCTCTGGGAGTCTCCACTAGTGACTCTTTTCCTCTCTGAAATTACCTTAAAACTCACCTTTCTGGCTCCTAACATTTAATCAGACTGGAGTCCTCAAAAGGATCTTTCCTCTTGTTCCTTCAATAATCCCAACTCTCCTCCTCCAGGGCTTTACCTTGTACCAAGAAAAAGTAATGTAGAAATAGTCTCAACCAAGCAATAATACCTGTGGTTTCCTCACCCAGATCCTTTGTGTACTGGAAGATGCTCTTCTTAAAGGTCTCTTGCTACAATGCTAAAAATTTTTCTGGCCCCTCCTTTCACCTCTTACTTTTTGTCTTCTAAACAGTTCCATAGCTACTTCTACCAATTCCCACCTTTTCAACTCCTTATTTCATCACATCATTTGCTTTACTGACTTTCAGTGGATTAGAGGGAGTGCACTTCCTGTGTTTAAGAGGTGTACTATTTTCTCAAAGAAAAAACAGCTTCTTCAAATCTTCTACATGTTTTCCTTTAAACAAAATGTTTATATCAACATTTTAAAGAGTATTTAGCATATGAGAAAGCTGGGTAATAATTTCATAACCAACACAAATGTCTAAGAAATTATCTGCCAATTTGTGACTTGGTTACATTTTTCTTTATATAAATGATTTACAGATGAAGTACTAAACAGAACCCATTAAAGGGTTTTTTCATCTAGCTAGAAACTTGCTGCTAGCTAATCTGGTACAGCAGGAACCATGTCAGAGGGGAATGATCAAAGTGTTGAACTACAAAATAAAGTAAAAAGGATTGGGTGACAACATTTTGATGTCTTATGGAGGAGAGAGTGAGGCTTGAAAACAACTTTTAACATTTGCTTGTACATTCAAAACTCAGTTCCTGTGTAGCACACACCAATTAAGGAAGGAGGGGTTATTTGTTAATACTATTTAAACTATTGGTGTTTTTCTGGTACTTATTAGCACCTACTTGTCTCCAATGACAAGTGAATATTTTTGATAAACAAAGTCTTTGTTAAATTTTCAATACTTCACTTCTGGCTACCTCCTTCACGATAAACAGAGGCCAGCCAGTTAAGACAGGGAAGGTTCTCCCCTGATCCAGCCTACTCAGCTGTGAACAGGTATCTCATAATTTGGGTTAGGAATTAGGAGTTGCTACCTGATGGCTGATGATAAGTCTCACATGATGTTGAAAAGTTCTCCTGTGGTGCTAGCTACAGAAGGTCACATAGCTTGACCCATTTATAGTAGGGGTATTTCAAGATTCACAATCTGTGAGGCCTTACTATAGATATTTCTATAAAATTGAGGAAGGTCAAACGTTTCTAACATAAGAAAAACAAACAAACAAACCAAAACAAACTTTTTCTCTCTTAAATGATCAAAAGGTGGAGCCAAAGGCCTACTCTAAGTTAGAAATTAGAAACAGAGAAAGAAAACAGGCAAACAGAAGAAGCATGAGAGATGTCAGGACCTCCTTTACAGACCTAAACCTTTGCTATCTGGAAATAAAAAAGACAAGATTGGCACACAGTTATCTGACAACTAATTCTCACTAATAAGGCATTCTGTATAATCTTTCAACTCCTTTCTAGTGCCTTCTTTGTTTTCTCAGTAATTTCACTCTCTAGACTGCTATACAGAGGCAGGTTTACACCTTAGCTTTTCTTACAACAAAATCAAATATTGATAGCAAGGCAGATTTTACTTCATTGTAGTTATCATATGATTAAGCTAACACAAAGAGATAGAAATAAGCATCAACCACTTCCCTTGTGCTTCACTCAGCTATATTTTGTCAGATTTTGTCTTCTGACTTCCATGTCAATATGACAAGAATCAGATCAGGTCTAACCAATAATGACAAAATAAAGCAAAATAGTTATAAGATGAAAAATTAATGTTGAGACTGCTTTTTTCCCCCCCCTCTGCTTTTCCTGAGTTGCAAGGAGGGAAAATCCAATTCCTGAGAGACTTTTTGTTGTCAGCTACAACACTGAAAATAAAAAAAGAAAGTAAGATTTTGGATCTTGATTTATGCTTTTGGAAAGTATCAGCTGGGGGGTTGTTACACAGATTGAACTGGGGGTTGAGGCAAAGACAGGAGTTAGAGAACAAGCTGGAACTAAAGTTCCAGAGAGGTTTTTTCCTTAGAACATCCCTTTCATGTTAAATGAAATATAGAGGGGTTTTTATCTATGACAATTCAAGGGGCATTTTTAGTACATGGTGAGAATATGGAACTAAGGAGACCTGATTATGCTCTGAAGTCTGGAGTTGAGACAAATTATTTTAGGTTGATTTTCTTGGAAGAAATAGTCCTGGGTACTGCCTATCTTTCTACAGTCTAAGACTAAGCAGAGAAGATTCTGATTTCAGTGTATTAGTCCCCAGCAACAGGAACTATTAAGAATCACTAACCTTTTCACAAAGATAAAATGCAAAAAAAAGTCCAAGAACTGAAATTGTAAAGTATTAACTCACACTTATATATTAACTACATCTTATTCCTCTGCCCTTTACTTGTAAATACATTTTTAAAGGGAAACAGTCCTGGTAATCTTTCAGGTGATATGAAATATGGTAGGAACTGTCCCTTTAGCAACAGTTGATATGGATGGGAATTGCTGTTAAAGTTCAGTGTTGCTTCCTTGAAAACAAAACCACAAAACAAACACACACCTAAATGTGAGGCAGAAGAACAAGAGGCAGAAAATGTAGGGTTTTTGACAACCTCTCTGGTGACAAAGGCAGACACTGCACAAGGGAGTACTACTGCTACCATGGGACTGGAGTGATCTACACCATCATCAGCCTGCATAAGACATTGCTTTTAGTTCCTGTCCAAGTTATGAGTACAAGACAGTGTGACAAAAGAGAGCTTTTTGGCCACAAAGGTCAAAACAGAAGGCAGAAAAGAAAGGGCAGGGATATGAGGCTAAACCAGACAGTAATAATAGGAGAACTAAATACCACAGCTAAGGTGCTTCCTCTGGTTCAGACATTTTTTACAACCTCGATAAATGGTCTTTGGAGAAAGGCATCTTAGTAGTAAGTATTCTTAGTAGCCAGATGCAGTTATGATGGCTGAGCCCCCTTAGTTCAGTCTGGCCCTTGTAGTAAACTCAGTACTAGTTGGGATGTTGCACTGAGCTTTTCATCTGCATACCCTGCATCCAGTTCTGTGAACAGATGCAGGACAGGCAGAAAGGTACCAAGAGATGACCTTTCTTTTAGCAGAAATGCACAGAATTAGACAACTTGTAGGTCTGTCAGTAAGACCTTTGTTTTGGAAACAAATCATACTGTAATTATATGAGACAATATTTGTAACTTAAGGATTCTTAAGTAAATGGACTCAAAAACTGTATTTACAGATGTTAGGTAAGAGCTTATACTCACTCTGGCAGTTCATATTCAAAAATATTTGCATTAGTAGGTTTTATTGTGGATCAAATATTACCTTTCTACTATCATTATAAAATCATTGTAAAAGTAAAAAAGCTGGCATAAACCTAATATCCATGTTTTGATTAAACAGACAGAAATGCAATTGTGTGTTTGTGACTGATCCAGATCTAATTTGTCTTGCTGGGTGTTTCTCCAGAACATAGATATGGTATTAATGATCATGCAACCATAGCCACTGTCTCTCTTGCTTTCGCTTTTGCAAGCAATTTTATATAAAAACTGGATTCAATTTTTGTTGAATTCTCTGACAAGAAGTCTAGGTCTCTTCTAAGCAATGAAACAGATTCAAATTTTCTGTCTGATTTAACATGAGGATTCCTATCAAAATCTCCAAGCAGACTGCACTACAACATTCTTTCACTTTTCTCAGATTGCATCATCTCTGCAAAGCCCCATTTTGTGCTATGTTTGCAAAAGGCCACTCACATTTCTGTGTCATGACCTACTTCATTAGTTTTCCTTCTCTTAAAGCCTGTGCTTTCTTTTAGTCCTGGGAAAAGTTTCTCTACTTGGCAACTGAGTTAAAGACACTCTCATCTTGTTCCTGCTGTCTGCCCTAGGCATTGCAAAACCAGGCATGGCATTCTTAGGCCCAAGATTCAAGATACAATGGGAACATCTGCCAAGTACCTTTACCTGGAAAAGGTAAAAATCCCCTGATTTTTCATCATTCTATAGGCTACCAAGACAACTAAAGCTCTGCCTCCACGGATGGAGTCATTTTATTAAAGGCAGGTGCCTTGATGAAAGAATTACAACTCCCTCCAGCAGAGCCACAGGATAAGGGTAGGTGATGTCAGTGCTGCACCTCTCTCAGGTTGAATGTCAGGATAAATGGACCAATGAGAACTCAGGTGTTCCAGCAGAGCATTGCCAGCAGGAGATACACCAGTATATGCCAGGACCCAAATGCCTGGACAGCAGCTTTGCAGAAAAGAACCTGGGGCTCCCGGTGGACACCACGTTGAACAAGAGGCAGCACTGTGCCCTTGCAGCAAAGAACTGTTGCATTTCCTTCCTGCATTAGGAGGAATTTTACCAGGAGGTGGAAGGATCACCTCCTTCCACTCCCTTCAGCACTGGAGAGGTCACACCCGAGTGTTGTGCCTGTTTCTGTGCCTCTCAGTACAAGACAGACATGGAGCTATTGGAGAGAAGCAAGTAAAGTAACACAAAAATGATGAAGGCACTGGAGCATTTCTCATATGAACAAAGGCTAAGACAGCTGGAACTGTTTAGTCTATGGAAGAGAAGGCTCAGAGGGGATTTCATCAAGGTCTACAAATATTTTAAATGAGACTATGAAGAAGAAAGAGCCATTGGTGAACAGTGGCAGGACAAAAGGCAATGGGCAAAACCACAGAATGTTCCCTCTGTGTATCAGGAAACACTGTTTTATTGTGAGGGTGACTGAGCACTAGAACAGATTGCCCAAGTAGGTTGTAGAGTCTCCATTCTTGGAGATATTCAAAAGTGATGTGGACATAACCCTGGCAGCCTGTTCTATCTGACTATGCTTTTGCAGAGGGGTTGTATAAGATGTTTTTTGGATTCTGAATACCTGCAAATCATGCTTTCCCACCTTTAAAACTGTCCACCCCTTTGTTTGCAGTGACCTTTTGGAACAGCCCATGGTGCAAAGGATATTGCAGCAGTTTTGTAATGCTGTAACCTTTCCTCCCAGCAGACTTCCTAGTGCCATGCATTTTGTCAGGATTTATGCCAAAGGAAGCTGGCAGAACCCCAAGCAGAACATCACATGGTGTTTTAAGGAGTCTCGTAGGTAGCATGTGAAAAACAAACTCTCTCAACTACTGCTTGTTATGGTAGCACAGCATTTCTAACCCTAGACAGGCCCAAATTTTAACTTCATGAGGCTAAGGACTTACAGTGCCCCATTTGAAAAGGACTTATATTGGCATAGTTGATGAAACTGAAATATACTAATTTTCTCCTTCATCCTGGCCTCTTTCAAGAATCACTGCTCTTATTTTACATTCCAGCCCCTCATTTCTAAATCCATCACCACGCCTGCCTATTTCACCCCATGTGAACAGGAACATTCTCATTCTGAGAAATACAGATTTGGCATCTATTGTTCCTTCTGAGGACTAAAAAAAACCAAAGTCTGAATGATACTGAAAATGCTTTAAATTTTGTATCAATTAAGATACTCAATTATCTGCTTATTTGGTTTTTTTGTTCCCATTCCTTAACAGTTGTTATTTTGAGAAAATCTGAACTTCCATTAAATATAAAAAGGATTTTCTTTTTGGCAGAGAAAATTTTGAAATTGTCTGATTATATTCTATTCTCAAAATCTAAAAGATAACTATAAATATGTCACCATTGTTAATTTAATCTAACCCAATAGGTTGGGTTGAGGATGAGGGACAGGAAAGGCCAGTACTTTTCCAGCCAGAGAAGACAGGAATACTGCCTTTTCACACTTCCCATCACATGACTGCTGTTCTGAGCTGAGCCTCAGATAACGTGTGGCTTCCTTTTCCAGACAGAAACACTGGGCTTGGAGAGAGTTATACAAAAGTTTATTTCCTGAAAATCAAGTTCTGCCCACACAGTTCACATTTTACTCCAAGAAATAGGAGAGGATCCAGCTGGAATAAGGAAATCTTCAATTACTAACACTTACATGACACTTTGATGTCGTAAATTTAGATTGTATTTACTACAGGACAAAGAATTTTGATGTATCTCTGAGCATGAAATATGATCTCTTGGTGAACCACCATTGAAAAAGCAGTTTGTGTTCAAGTATTCTTTGGTGAGATTTCACCCAAATCAAGCTGAATCCCATTATCAGAGGGTAAAATTTTCCTAACCTCTGAAGTAGCAGAGGACAGCAGGCTAGCAATAGCGCTTACTACAGAATTAATTACTTCCCTAGTCTGTGGAGACAGAATTGATAGAAGCCTTTTAAATGTTGAAAGATGCCTAGGAAAATAGAGGGGTCAAAGTTTTGGAGTAGTTTGGAAGAAGAAGCCAGTAGAGAACAATGAACTGGGGTCTTTGTTCCTGAAAATCTGCAGTCAGAGCAAAGCTAAGAGCATGTAGAAACATTTAACAAGAGCAAAGGTGACCAATAGGAATGGAGGAGAAATATTATAGTAGATTGACTTTAGTTTCTGTCTATTTCTTAGTCATCTCTTACATCTATACTGTCTGATTACTGTTAAACATTATTTTGTGTTCATTTCTTAGTCATCTATGCATCCCTATTACGAGGGATATCAGACAAACAAATGAATCTCTGGTCTCGTACAGTAAATTTTTTCTTATATCCTTGTACTGGGGACAGAGAGGTCAAAGGTCCTATAGTTCATTACTAGTGTCCCGTGATATAAGCACTAACTTTAAGCTGAAAAAGAACTTACTCTCTCCAAAGAGAAACCATTTAAATATTAAGTATTAAACATTTTTTGGCCTTTACAGAACTCAAAGAGGCAAGAGTGTCCATTCTTTTCTTGAACTGACAAAGCTTCATCTTCTATACTGCTCTGCTTGTTGAACCTGTGAAGCCCACAGCACCCAGACTGTGTACTTTTGAAACTATAAACATTAAACAAAATACAAATAGTTTTGAAAAAATGCATTGCAAACTAAATATTACTGCAAGGGATAAATTCTTTTTTAAGTAGAATATCCAACAATAGAAAGACATTCAAAAAATAATTCCAGTGATCCTTTCAATGATTCTTCTGCAGCATGCTGTTACTGTTTTTCATGCTTCATCCCCTGCAGCCATAATAAAAACAAGGTATTTAGCTCAAAAACTTATTAATCACAACTATCACCTCTTTCATTCCAGGAAAAAAAAAAAAAAAAGCATACATAAAAAGGAGTTCTCATCTATGTGGACCAGCTTATATAAAGGAGATCAATCCCTATATCTTCAGGTCCCCTTTGCTGGTGGATTGTACAGTAGAGCAGCAGTGCTAGACACTGCAGCTGCTCAGTTTTTCTTCCTATTCTTCTTAGGAAGAAATTGCAATATAGTGTTTACAGACATTAGAACAAAAATAAAACAATATTTGTGTTTGGATCACAAAACACAGTGTGGAGTCCCTTCAGCCACTTAATATAATACCCAGGGTCTAGCCTTGGCAAGACAGACCCTAGCTACCTCTCCTGCCTGAGGGGATACTTCCCATGTGCTCAGTACACAATGGTTTGGTCGGTTCTGTCTCCCGCTCAGTGACCGTGGCCTTGTGGTCCCTTCCCCCTCGGTGTGTCTCTTCTGTCTGCAGGTCAATCCCCTCACCTGCCCTTTGCCCCGCCCCCAGACCCTCTGCTTAAGGGGAGACGGGGCTGGAGTTCTCTCTCTCGCCTCTTGGCCTTGGCTCTCTTCGCCTTCTCCTCCCTCCCTGGTCCGGGGTGGGGGCGGGAAATAAAATGGACCCTCGTGCTTAACAACAGAGACTTGTCTCATCTGTTTCCCTGCCGGCGCCTCTACCTCCCTGGACACAATGAAAACTGTTGCCACACAATGCAACAACACAGAACCCCAGGTCCCTAGATAGAAAAACCATTCCCCACTTGGTTAAAGCAGCATGTGTGAGCCCCTACACCTATGGCTGACAATGAGAAAGCTCTCCCACCTTCCCAGCAGCAGAATCAGAAACCTCCATGCAGTTTCAGACACTGCCAAGTGACAGGAACTTAAAATGGCAATGCAGACAAGCACAGATCAGCTTTTTGGACAGCGAGGTCCTGCCCTTTATTGGACCAACCTTTCCCAGATTCTCACTACTATGACATGCCACATGTGTGTGTCCAGGTATAATGCCTAGAGGCACACAGTAACAGTGAGGTTTTCAGATATTTTAACATAACTTCATGGGAAACCTATTGCTAAGGAATCTTAGTGTCTAACATTTTCCACTTTATAACACACCGGAAGGTAAGGACACAGGGGTAGAACTACCTCCTCTCAAGCCATGCTAAGGCTGCTGGCTCTCACATCATCCAAGACTGCCCACAAAAGGGAAATAACAAAGTTTGTGAGAGAACAAGCATTCTTGAAGATATGACCAATGGATGCATCAGTTTTGTAACACAAGAGCATCCCGGGGAACATAAGAGAAAACTGAGGTGCAGTCACACACATCCACAGTTTGTCTCTGACTGTATTATACCTCTCTCCATACAAATAGCAATGACTTAGCCAATGGGAATAAATGGAAGTTATCTTGATGCCTGAGTAGTAGGAGTGCTGTGTGGAGGGAAACGTCTAAGCAAAGAAACAATACACAGACATTTGAACCACAACTCCTTAAAAGGAGTCTTGCAATGCTTTGGTAGCACTGCCTTTGCCCTCTCAAAAAACATGTTTAATTATTTTCTTAATTGCTGGCTTTTTTAAGGAAAATATTTGAAATCATTACTTTTAAAATGCTGCAGTGAGAATTTCAATTACTATTACCACTTCCTCCTCTGTCGTGCTCAGGGACTGATGACAATCTGAGAGCCCAGATGCCAGTCTGTATATAATAGTCTCAGCCAGGGTATTTGGCTCCTTGGTGAGATCCACAGGCAGTTATTCTGGCAGCTCTCAAGTTGTCCCTGCCTAGAAAATGATTAAGGCTGTCTACTGACTGCTTAGACTACCCTGTTCTGGACATCTGGGCTCTTCTCCCCTTCCCTAACTTGTAACAGAACAGCTGTTCTGTTCATGTACTGCACTTGTGCAAGTGTGCATCCATTCATTTATTAACAAGGAATTGAAAAAAGCATGTTTATATAGGTCCCTTTTAAGTCACAAAGCATATGGTTATATGTCTAGCACGATTTCCGATAAATTGGAGAGAAAGTTTCCAAACAAATAGACAGAGAAATAACCATGGTAAGCCATATCTGAAAAATGTCTCTACACACATGTAGGTGTGTAGCAGGTGATGTATATTGCCTGTTGGTTTTTTCTGGAATCTGAAGAACACTTGTTTTAACATGTGCCTAAGAAAGCTACCAGATACTCTGTAAACACCGGCTCTGACCTTAGCCAACTCTTTGACTTCCTGCGTAGAATTTCCCCTGCATCAAATGGGCCAGAAACACTCCATATGTGGCTGACCACTCAACAGCATTCCCCTAAATTGTTTATTATTTCTTGAATGCCATCAAGGTTTCTGAGGTTGTGTGACACAAAGGGAAAAACATTGTCCCTGTCTTGTAAGACTTAATCTAAATAAGACAGAACTCTTAGTGCAGACATTCAAAGTAATACCACACAGCAGAAACAGATGAAAGGCCAGGCTCAAAATTTCATCACTCAACTCTGCTATTATCTAACAATATTGCAGAACATACGTGCTTTCAGTAAGGCCAGGTGTGCATGTAAAGATCTTCTTATATTACCCACATCAAGACAAAAAGTGACAAAAATCAGACCTGTTTGACATAATCATTCTGCCCAAAATCTTAGCATATATGACACAAAGTCACCAGGTGCTATACTGGAGGTGGTGGCTAAAAGTTTTGAAGAAAGCTTGGACTAAATGCACATGGAAGTTACTGTAAGGTTACACATAGTTATCCAGCACTCAGTCACTAATTCTGTGCCTGGCTCAGTAATGCACACACTTAAAAGGGTAAGAATTTGGAGGAAAATTGCTTGTGTTTACAGCCAGGAGGAGAATGCAGTTAGGTAGTTATTGGGGTGCAGATGACACTTTGTAGTTTTCCAGCCTAGCCTGCTTCATGGCAATGTGTGCATATACCCGTATGCTTTGAGAAGTAACTTTACCCCAGCAAATGGGCACGTTCCACAATGATGTGGAAAGAAGTGAGCAGGATTCCAGGCACAGCTGGAATCAGTTATGATTGCAAGGAAGCTGAAAATGAAACTGATATGGAAAAGTCATTAAAAGGATTCAAAAGCAAAAACATGGTCTAAAGAGTCGTTTTCCAGAGCAAACGGATTGGATTGGATTGGATTGGTAGGACAGAATTAATTGAAAAATCTGAATATTGAGATGTTTGAAGTATCCGAGCTCTCTTTCTGTCAGATGTGCTGTCCTTGACTTGCTTGCCAAGAGGATGTACCCTCTGCAACAGGACAAGGATACCTAGTTCAGATGTAAACCTAAGGATAACCTACCCGGGCATTTTGCTTTTTATGCTTCATGGCACTTCAAATCCTGATCTAAATTCCCATAAATGAAGAACAAACATGACTACTGACTGCCTACACATGCCCATCTGCTCAGATGGCACAGCTCCCACTAACAATTTAGTTGGGCAGTTTCACTAAAGTCTAGGTGCCAAACCAGCATACGTTTCACAAAGATAAGTCTGTATGAAACTACAAGCATCATTTCCTCTGCAAGATTCCCTTGTCTGGGACAGGTTTGAAGATTAGCCATCTAATGCTTTCCTCTTAGCTTGGTTTCATAGGAAGCAAGATAAGGCAATCACAGTCTGACTCCTGATCTCTCAGTCTGCCCTGTTCTTTCATACAGAAGGGCAATGGTTTCAAAGTTATTATTTTTCTATACATTTTGTTAAATTTAACATCTGGTTAGAGGAGATCAGTGTTCAACAGTGTAAATCCTTACTAGACAAGTGATTCTTGTCTTATGTGTGGGAAAGGCTGTCAGACCTTCACTAGTACTAGACAGAAGGGAATCCAATCATTAGACACAATCCATAATAAAGAGGACAGCTGCTCACAAAAAAACTAGGTTTTGATCACAGTTCCCATCAAAGTATGCGACGAAACCAAATACCTGAAGGCAAATATTGAAGGATCCCAAAGAGTTTACAAGCATTTCTGGCCACAACTCAAACACTCCATGTGTGTAGTAGAATAAATTGGCAGCACTCTCAGCTTGCACAGGGCAAGCACAGTGCCATCCACCTACACGTAGCAAAAGTGCATCAGAATATCTGTTGGATTCTTCAGATTTTGCAAGTTCTTCAGTAATTTCCTAATGAATGCTACAGAACTTGGAAAACTCAGCAAGCCCTCTCACACTTTTCTGAATGTTCAGTGTCATCCATCAAACACTTGGCCACAGGAGAAAACCTGTTCAATGAGCAAGTCATGGAATTCTACACTATAAAAAAAAAGGGCTATTTGACAGCTTTCTCTGGCTGGTACAGTCCAGTCCAAGTACCTTGAGCCATTTCACTGATAAGGCTACTTGCAAAGTTACACAGAAACTCTCAGTCAAAGAAACATTGAACTCTAAAGACCAGTGGCAGCAAACTGAGCTGGTTTTCAGTCTCAACAAATGGCAGTGCAGAGTGGAATGAGGAAATACAGGCTAGTTTCCAACCAGAGTGATAACAAGAAGTGACCCACACATACTGGCCAGGAGAGACAGCAATCATTTATTTTTTCAGCGTCAAATGAAACCCAAATCCACAAAACTCTCAGCACAGACAGGTGAGCTCTACAAAGCAGCTGTTGTGGTAAGGCATAGGGAGAACAACCACATTTGTGCATGTAGTGTTGATGCAACCACAAAAAAAATCAGTCCCAGCTGCCCTGGCTAAGAACAGGGAAGAAAAGGACACGAAGAGAACTGGATTAACAGTGCTGAGGGAGATGGCCAGCACCCACAGCATGCAGTTAATATCATCCTGGCAAGAAGAAGGAACATTATCCCATTTCCTTTCAAATGCACTGTGGCCACAGATGATTCACCTATGTCAAGAAGTGTGTGGCAAGAAGCAAAATTTAATTGGGATGTCTGAACTGTATTGATATTCCCACTATGAAACCTGCCCTAAAGTGCAACTCTCCCAAATTAGTATGTTTCTGTCAGAAAAGGCAGACCATCCTTAAAATTCATTGAGAGAATTCATTGAGAGAAATAATTTTTACTGATTTGAAATTGACCTTTTGTACAATAGTATTTTGATTTCATTGTGGTTTTTGTTTGGCAGGGAAGGGGATTTAAGCAATAACAAATATTTTCTTTGGCAAAACTAACTTTAAGATTAGCATTATCGTCACTGGTGTTCTATCCTGAGAAGAGCATTCCCATTACAAGTAGTGAATTTTCCAGATATATTGGATCAAATACAGCACTGTTTCTATTTACAGGTAATTGATATTCTAGAGAATAGCTTCACTGGAATTCTGTGTGTGAACAGTGTCACTGGCAGTGAGAAACAGACAAATACAAAACAGATCAACAGGTTATCATTTTGATTTTTCTAACACAATTCTTGTGTTTTCTGAGAACCTTTTACTCTGTTAGATAAAATTGGAGAAGATTTTTGAAGGATCCAATTTTGCTGGCTGTTACTCCTCAAACTAAATCAATAACTAGCAATTTTTAATAGCGAAGCTCTTTCAATCTGAATGGCTGCAGTGCATATGGATAAACTGCAGTAATGTTTATTGTATACCAAGATGGAAAAGCTAGACTTCAGATTGTGTAACTTTCCATAACACAGTTTTCCTGAGGGCTCTTCAGCTCAACAAGCAGCCAAGGAAAGCGGGGGTGAATGCAGCTGATCTGTTTCTTTCCAGCTTGAGATGCAGATGAGGCCCCACCCAGCAAAACCAAACCTTGGCATTCGTCCACATGATCCTCCAGGCTAAGGAAAGAGGAGCCGTGAAACAATATAGCAGCACAAGCCCTCCTCAGTCTTTCATTCTGGTGCCTGCTTTCTCACAGAAATAATCTGCCCTATGTGGCAAAAAAGGCTGTCAAGCTTATGGTCTTCCATAACTGTAAAGTAGCCATACAAACCTGGATTCTAACATGCTAGTTTTTGCGCTGTTTCAATCTGGTAGAAGCTACAAATTTTTCCTATCCATTTCTCACTGTGTCCATTGTTCTGGGCACAAACAGGGTAGACTCTTCAACACAGAAATATATTCTATTTCCAAGCCTAATTATCAGTCAAGAAACAGGAAGATTCTCTCATCTGAAATTTAAGAAGTAATCAGAATTCCCTCAAATGACAAGATTTTTACTGCATCAATGTGCAAATAATTTGGTAGAACATCACCATCTGGTGGATACACCCACTGACAATTTGGCTTAAATTTTTTCTTTATCTCCCTGGTAGTTCTTCAGCACAGTGAAGAATATTACATCATAAGATTAGAGAAAAAAATACATTCAATCAATCCATTGGCAATCTCTAACATCATCTTAGGACAAGACAGGAATCTGCAAAAAGGAAGAGGGATGTGGAGAATTCCTATCTTCATATACCATTCTAGGTGGCAGACCTGTAAATAGAGTCCAGACAGGTGAGGCTACTCAACAACTCTTCCAGGCTGCCATGGAAAGATCCTATCCTTTGTGAAAAATATCCTTTGTGAAAACACCTCCTCCAAAGTCAGAGAGAAAATAGTATTCTGTTACCAGTTGGTTAAACAGTGCATTCCACACCAAAGCTGAGATTTCTTTTTCCTTTTTACTCTCAGAACTGAGCAATTAGTCTCACTGTTGATAGATATCGTCTGCTTTGCAGTCCCTACTCCCCAGCATGTCAGCAAAGTGCAAGATGCCACCCTTTTCAAAAGCTCTAACTGGATAGTGGAGAAAAAGGGGAGGAAGGGAAGCAAAAAACTGTCCATACTGTCTATGAAGGAGTTCTGTGAGTTGAAAATTGCATTCCCTAAAAACACCATCTGCCCTTAGACCTTGCTTCTCATATCACAGAATCACAGAATGGGTAAGGTTGGAAGGGACCACAGCGGATCATCTGGTCCAACCTCCCTGCTCAAGCAGGGCCATCCTAGAGCACATGGCACAGGATTGCATTCAGATGGTTCTTGAATATCTTCGGTGTGGGAGATTCCACAAACTCCTGGGGCAATCTATTCCAGTCCAAGGTTGCCCACATAGTAAAGAAATTCTTAATCATATTCAGTAGAATTTCTGGAATTTCCTGGGCATCAGTCTCTGCCCACTGCCTCTTTTCCTATTGCTTGCCACCACTGAGCAGAGCCTGGCTCCATCCTCCTGACACCTTCCCTTCAGATACTGACAGACATTGATGAGGCCCCCTCTGTCATCTGTTCTTGAGACAGAACAGGCCCAGCTCCTTCAGCCTGCCCTCATAACAGAGATGTTCCAGTCCTGGACCCCCAGGTCCTTCTCTGCAAAACTGCCAGGTCAGCCCCCTACCTGTGCTGGTGCCCAAGGTTATTTCTCTCCAGGTACAGGATTCTGCATTTGCCTTTGATGAATTTCAAACAGTTCTTCTCTGCCCATCTCTCCAACTTGTCTGAAACATGATGCTGAATACAGTATTTTCTGTCTACTTTATTGTCTTGTTGTTGTTTTGTTCTAATCAAAAGCCCCACCAAAGAAAATGTATATATGGAAGTCTAGATAATTTTCTCATTGTATAATAAAACCCCAGGGGTTTTTTTGATCTGTTTTCCATCTGTAGGGACTCTCATCCTACAGTTTCATGTAAAACCTGTAGAAATGAGCCTTGTGTGATTGTTCTCTATTTCTAGGTGTTTGTCTGAATGTCCACCTGCAGCTTTCAACCAAAACCTAAGAAAAGGTAGTGGTGTCTACATCCATTATGTTGTGGCAAGTTCCATGTAACTATGATACCGTTTGGGTTTTGCCTTTATTTTAATGTTCTCTATATTCTTCACACATATATTTGTAACTCTGTCAGCAATTATATTAGTAGCTAGTTTTCCCAGTACTTTTCCATGGCCTTTCCTTAAGCAGAAAGACAAAACAAATTCCAGAGCTCCAAGCCCCAGGAGGTAAAAGGCCCCTGTGCTATCTTGGTTCTTCCTGGGAACCAAGGCCAAGAACAACTCTTGGAAATTCTCATGAACAAAGTATAACTAGTGATGAAGGAGGAGCTCAGCCTGGGGGGAAATTGCATCACCATTTATCCTCCTAATTTTTGCTTTTTTTCAATTATGTTAATTTCCTAAAACCTATAAAATGTACTCATCTCTGGGGGCTTTTGTTGACATCATCTTTCCATGACTTTGAAGGCCATGAAGGCCTTCAAATAAAGATCCCCTTTTGTATTACCTCCTTACTAAAATTATCTCAAGTTTTATTTCCAGGTTGGGAAAAAGGCAACACTGTGTTGATACATAAAAAATGGGATGGAACTTCACCCATCAGGGAGACTTGTACAGCACAGAGACTGCAGAGAGTGTGGAGCTCAGACTCCCAGAGACAAAAGTGCTCCAGTCATTGAAGAAAAACTTAAACAAGATACTGTAAGAAAATTAAGGCTTCCATGCTTCCAAACTAAATACTAAACCCCATGGCCTCCCATTGCAAATTACCCCAATGCCTTTAAACTCTTTGTAACTTACACCCTTTTTTCACAAATCCGTTAGCCTGGCCTGATTAAACTCTACATTATACTGAAAGCAGTAGATGCTTAGCAAAGAAAAAGCACAAAAATCACACTGATTTCATTAGAAATGTACGTTGAGAAATTTATATCATAATGTTGCATAGTATTAAAGCAGAGGTAAGAGTAATGCAAGAAAATCTTCTGGGAGAAATTCTACATAATGAACTAAAACCACACACAACCACACAGCTGCTTCATACTGTGGTTGTCAGAAGATTGTACCATAAAGTTTCCATGAAACCCTGTGATGGGCAGTGACAGGGTGAAGTAAGGACCTACAACCACTCAAATAAAACTTGA
Source organism: Trochalopteron elliotii (assembly GCA_024734555.1). Taxonomy (NCBI): domain Eukaryota; kingdom Metazoa; phylum Chordata; class Aves; order Passeriformes; family Leiothrichidae; genus Trochalopteron; species Trochalopteron elliotii. The sequence goes on from JANPWX010000025.1 coordinate 5,571,469, forward strand.
AACACTGACAAATAATGAATTTAAAAATAGGAATTTTCAGGCACTACCAGAAAATAAAAAATGAAACACTTTTTTTAAATAAACTTAAAACAGTACCAAGAAATGGCTGAAAACTAGCACTAGCACAGAAAATGAAGAGTTAACAGCAAACACTAATTCTTACTTGTGAGTATGTGGGAGGTCCCAGGGCAGAATATGACCTGAGAGACAACCCTATATGCTTAAAGACTGTAGTCTCAAGGAGAATCTAAACACCTGGGCAGTGTTTGAAGTACCTAAAGTTTTATAATATATTTAAAACAAAAGATCTAAAGACAGCCAAAATGCATACACAGAAGATGATGGGAAAACAGGATCAACAGCAGATCAGAGATAAACACATCCTTAAGACACTGTCAGTAAAAAAAAAAGTACAATTTTTATTCATTGTTGTAGCAAGAGCCACTTCGAAAAAAAATGTTTAAAAGCAATTAAGCAATTTTACAGAAATAGTCTGGGATTTTGTGCAAAGCGAGAGAGACTCCACGCTTGCCTCATCTCCTAGAAGCATCCCATATTCTTAGATGTGACGTTGCCATGACAACCACAACTTGGTGACCTCGTTATTTCAACCTAATCCTGCTTTGAAATTATAGTTGCTCCACCCTTTTGCCTGGCTAGCCTGATAACATAATCATTGTAAATGAGGATGGAAAAACACAGCAGGATACCATTCCCCTAGTGACATGGGACTAGTCTCACCTTATCAGGGAAACAGAGCAACAATTAAACTACCCAAATCTAAAAGCCTAAAAGTAGATTTTTATTTTTGTTGTTGTCGTTGTTTTGTTTGCCATTCTATTTTGAAAAAAAATCTAATAGCTTGTCAGTGTAGGGATTCAGTTTTGAATGGGGGCTTTTGGGGAAATTCCTTTTAATTTAATTTAATGTCTTTATCAGGAAATTAAGCAGTAATAAGGGGTAGTTCTTCTTAATTATGCATTTGTTTTGACTAACAGCTGGAGGAAGATTTAGGATATAAATGAAGAGTCAGGACAGAACTTGTTTAGCAAATCAGATTTGGGGTTTTAAGTTCAAGCTTGCCTTGCTCTATTTAAACTGGTTAAAGCAGTGAGTACTACAAAAATCCCAGCTCCACACATTTTGGAAATACTGTGTTTGCTCACATGTCACAGGTACATTACTGTAATTCTGTGCTTATTACACCTGTGGAAAACAACCATACTGGTGCTGTTGCAGATTTAAAGAAAATACTTTCTTGGCTCCTTAGGGTGGTAATCCAGAGTTTTCTATGTACATAGGAGATATGAAAGCTAGATGAGGAAGACAAGGAGCAAATAACTTTAAAAGAACATAAATTTGGATCTGTTTGCATATGATCCAGCTGAAGTGCCATAGATTTTAGTTCACAAAATCATTTTGGGACTGTTCTTACATACTTGTGTCTCCCTCCAGTTTCCGTCAGAGAAGCCTAATTTCTTCCTTTCTTGTTGTTTGCATATTTTAATCTGGTTAGGAACATATTTTACCTTAGAGGTTGTGATATTGCATGAGACTTCTTGAAGGAACACCCTGCACAATGAGACAACTGAATTTGTAAATAATTGTCATTATTAGAGGAAGACAACAAAAAGGGAGAAAGACAAGCTATTTTGACAGAGGTACAAAGAACTATTAGCTTGCTCGTTATGGATATGAGACTTCTGTTATTATGGTTATTTTCAGAAGAGTAAGAAAGATTTCCTCAATCCTAACCTTATGCGCCTCTGCCAGCAAAGGGGCTGAGTCAGCCTCTGAGGTTATGAACTCATGATTTTAGAAAGAAGCTCTACATTTTAACATTTGGAGAGTTGTACTGCTAAATTGTTCTTTCCAGCTTTCATGTCACAATAGAGAAGCTGTCTGATGCCCTCTAAAATCAATCACCAAGGACTCCATGCACAAGTAAAGGTACCTATCAGGCACCCACAGATTCAGTGACCAGCCAGGAAAACCTTTATCCAGAAACTGCTTTATTAACAGTATAATCACAAGTCTATTAGTAGTCTGAGGTAGTTGATGAAGTAGTAAGGCAAATAGTGATAATTTCTGGTGAGGCACAAAAAAATTTTGAATCCTGCTGCAGCAGTGCTTGGGGATAATTTTCCTGAATAACTAATACAAAAATCCCAAAGCACTATAGCCAAGCATTGCAGGTATAACATGATGAGCTGAAGACTGAGCTCTTTTCTCTGTGCCTTGAAAACACCTTTGTATTCAAAAGCATCTGCAACAGGCAGGGCTAAACCACCACTTGCCTCTGTTTGAAAACTTGCCACTCCCAGCAGAGAAAATGAAACCACTGACAGCTTACACAGTCACCTTCACATAGGATCAGCACAAGGTGTCTCAGGCACAGAGAACTCAGCTTTTCTCCACAAAACAAACAAAAAACCAACCAAACAAAAATACAAAAAAAAAAGGAACAGAAAGAAAAAACCCACCCAAACAAAACCACAAACAAAGAAAAAACAAAAAGGGAGACAGAGATCACCAAAACACACAGTCCATTTCCTCTGCAAAGGGGCCCCTTAACATACTCTTGGCCTTCCTTCTTCTTCAAGAGGGGTACTTTGCTGCCAATATCTAACCATTAAATGATTAGAAGAGAAATGTGAATGTAATCATTAGATTTTTTTTTCTTGAGTTGTTCAGCAGGGGTTAGAAATCAGTCTCCATTAAAATATTTTTCTTAAGCTCTGTTGAATCCCAAGAGCAGAGAATAGACATGAGTAGGAGATGTTTTTACAGCACTGCAGCAAAGGAAGCAGGTTTTCCTTCACTAAAAGGCCAAAGTTCATTTTCTTAGAATAGCAGCATACATTCCAAAATGGTGCCTCACATTTACTAAGAGCTATCAGGGAACAAGTGAACAAGATTTAAGTCCAGATTCAAATTTAGTTCTCCTACATACAATAGTAAAAGGCCAGACCATTCAATACTTAATCAGGTTTGGAGTCTGATTTTTCCAGCCTTGCTTGAGATCACCATATATCTTGTGCAGGCTGATTAATCCCTCTAACTACTGATTCTAACACATGAACAGGAATCTAGAAGCCCCAAATGAAATTCCAAGCAGAAAGTGTACTTTGACAATTGATTTTTGCATCTACGGTTTGACTTTGTAATCTATTACAACCTAGTTTGCTGTATGCTTTTCAGAAAAAGGAATCTATTCTCCCTGTTACATTTATGGTCCTGGATTTGAACAGCAGCTAAAATCATTCTGTATTCAAAAGAGATAAAATACTGGGGGGAGAAGAGTTACCAATTCTTCCTTGTGCAGTTAAAAGGGGACTGCATAGCAGACCTCTTGCTGAATTTGGGGGACACGATTCCTTAATGACCCTGCTATGGAATCCGTAGGTATGAGGTTTTATAGACAATACAAAAGTTATTATGTACAAATTATTTTCTGCTTCGTACAAATTTAAAACTCAAATAAGAACAAAGCTCTGCTTCTCTCCTAGATCAGTAGTGACACCTAGTGACCGAAGACGAAAGGAACCACGCTCCAAGAGGAACCGATTCGCGCTGGGCTGGATTACGCTACAAAAACTGTAGGGTGTGGCAGGACATAAACCAAGTAAAAGACGACATTTGCTATGGGGTGATTTAAATTTACACAGAAACGCTACATCTCCTTTAAAGAACAATTTTCTGCAAATCAAAAATAAAGGAAGGGATGTTTTCATAAGCAGGAAAGAAACCTTTTGGACAAGTAGAATGCAATTACTCACTGAAACCCAGGAAGGCTCTGGGGCAGAGCATTCCTACACATGAATGATGTCCACAGTACAGGGAACAATCCCTAGTTCTAAAAATCCAATTTTCATATCTCTTTCAGAAAGGATAACTACCAGAACAGAGTGCAACTGCTTCTTATTATAGTCCAAGTCCTTGCTGGTACAGGAAAGTCTCACCAGCATAGCTGTAGTGCAATATGTTGTTTCACTTAACCTACACCAGAGCAGATCTCTCTATATCTGGCCATACTGGGATAATAAAAATTACTTAGTTACTAGTCATTATGTGGATCAATGACTTGTGGTTGCAGGGCAATGCTGAAAAGACTACAGTCTCCTTAAAAGGCTTGTCCTTGTTATACATTTTATATTATATGGCTTGGGAAGTGCTATGGATATGTTCCCTATTTAGGTGGCTGGCCCCAGTCTCTAAGTCACCTTTAGTTTGTGCCATGTAATCCACACAGTAACCTTTTCCCACGTGATGGTAACACAGAAGCTGCAGTAATTCTTATCACTCTTATGGAAACAGGCTTTGCTACTGATGGAAAGGACACCACTTTCTACCTGAAAATCACTATTTTTTCCCAGTTTTTCACCAGGTTTAAGATTTGTAAAGTGCTCTGTGCCACACTTGAAACAGAAAAAGCTTAAAAGACACTCAGGAATAAATGTTTGGAGACATTTCAGAGGAAGAGATTACTCAAAAAAGGGGGGAAAAAAGAGAGTTTAAGGAAGAAAAACCTGGGAAAATTCCAAAGCAGAAGAGATTAGCAGAAAATGTACACTCTAGATCAAAAGACAAATGTACAAGTTCAAAAGTCGAGCCAATTCCTTATGCAATATATCTCACACTATACTTAAGAGTGGAAGAAATATTTTTTAGTCTCATAGGAACAAGTGGAAATTGAAGCCTTCATCAGTCTCCTTTATCTTCACTTTGTGCTCATTTCTCAGAGAAAGTGACTCCAAGTTGCACCACAGTAGAGATGCAGGCTTACAATGTCCAAACTGGAGAAAGTATGCTGGTTGGTGCAAGGATGTTGCAGAAAACAGTTAAACTCACAGGTGAGTAAAGTAGCTGAAAAAGAACTTGGGTGAAAGGAGACACATCCATGACCAGCAGCAAAGAGATCATGAACCATACAGCCAGAAAACCTACACAGATTTGGGGAGTTTTCAAGACAGATGCACTAGAAAAAGTGTTCAGAAATACAAAAGAATGCTACATGATCTTTGAATTTCTGAGATAAGGAATAGTGGGGACTGATGGCAGAGAAGGTTTAAGAATTTTGTGTTACTGAAAGAGGACAGCTGCAGCCTTGACCGATAAAAAAAAAACAACCCACACAATGACTGGCAGTGTCAGAAATACACCCAAAAATAATCTGCTCAGTACAAGCAATTTGCCCCACATCCCATTAGAATTCACTTGTGCTCCTATCTGTACTACAAACTAGTATGAGACCCCCCTCAAAGAAGGGGGAAAAAATTCCAGCAGAGACCAATTGCTTATCCCAATCTAATAGCCCTGGAAATGTCCTCAAAACAAGCACAAAGACAGAGAAAGGGAAAGGTCCCATGTTACATTCATTATATCTTTTCCTCACTGCTTGCAAGATAACTAGAGATTTGCCAGTTACCTTGGCCTGTTTTGTACAGAATATAGGTAAGTTTGAAGAGGAATGAAGGTTTTTGTTGATTCAATCTGCCAGCAAGACAGTGGTTACTTTTAAATGGAGAAGCAGCAGCATCTGAACTCAGGAAAACCGCTCTCTGTGTGACTGGTCTTTGATAAGCAGCTTTCACCCTCGCCCTGAGTCTCTGTAGTATAGCTAAGGGATCCATGGGAAGTGAAATATAGCCATTATTTGACCTTTATGAAATTTCTAAGAGTTAGAATCACTACTGGAAAACCTTTAGGGGTCCACAAAAACGAAAAACAATGACAGCCATTGCCTTAAATTGGCAGGTCTTTAGTTTTGTTCCTGTCTTCAATGTGGGCTGGCTGTGACCTTACAGAAAGTTCACTGGGACATGTTTGAGGTTAAAATAATCAGCTGTATATTGTAACATCTCCTATTTATACCTTAGGTTGAAGTGAACTTAACTGTATCTTGCATTAAGATTTGCAGCCTTCTTCATGTGGTATCTTTCTTTATAATAGTGAAAGAACGGTCAATATCTATTCACAGCACAATTTATGTATTTGCTAATTACTGTAGATTACATCTGAATTGAGGTGATCACACACTTATTAGCTCCAATTACAGAAAAAATCATTAGTCATAGCTCTATAGTACAGAATAGGTATTGTAGGTATTAAATAGTTGTACATCTTATTGCTATACAACTCCTATTAGATCACTGCGAGTACCTTAAATATCCAGAGGTTATAGCCTCTGCTATTTTTCAGTTTCATGATCTGAAATGCTGAATTGCAAAAAAACCCAGGTGCACATGCACTAGGGTGATGAGGGAGAGAGATTATCTTGATGTTTCATAAAATGATATGTACATAGTTCAATAAGAAAGCCCTTTACCTTCCGTGTAAAAATTCAGCTTTTCTCCAAATGAAACAGAGCATTAAGATTCAAGAACATAACCTTGTAATCAGATCTATTATTTCTTTGCATCAACCCTTAGATTCTTTCCTCTGTGTTTTTTTTGCCTAATGATCTTATCATTAAGTTCAACAAAATTGAGTGTAATGTACTGAAAATACACTCTGCTGATATTGAACTTGTTGATGAGGAGTGTAGGCCTGTTAAAATTGACAAAACTGACAAGTTCTCTATTCCCCCTTACTTTATTGCTCTTTGGTTCAACGTGTAGCTTTGCAAGCAAAAAACCTTTATTGCTTGCCAGTTGAAAAGAAAGGTCATACTCAGGAACACATTTCATTAGTCATGACTCAGACTCTTTTATCAGTTTTTCTCTTTGATGTAAATTCCAATTTGTTAATGGTATGTAGGTACAAAGGCAAAAATAGAAATATTTCACGGAGTTCTAGAGACTATCACTGACAAACTAAGGTCATAATTCTATTTTTATATCAGGGAGGTGATATTTCCTTTAAAATATTTTCTTGGAGATACAGGAGCAGCAGAGACAAGAGCAAAAATTTATGCTTTGGTTTTAGTGGTGCAATCACTGCTAGACTGAGTGCATTTGCACGGGTTGCTGCCCAGATTGTTTTTGCTGAAAAAACACTGGAAGATCTAGTTCACCACATGACCCCAAACCAGCTGCACTAATGCAGCAGAGGGTAGACGTGCAGAACTGTGAACAAAAAGCCAGGAAGAAGAATGCTACATTGCCTAAGTCCAAAATTTCAAGACCATATTTCTAAGCATCAAAAATTCTACCAAGAAAGTCTGTACTAACTGTAATTCTTGTGACCACCTCAACACTTTATGGAACTAGACTGAGAACCACATCTATCCACAAAGATTTTTGGTGATCTGCTTCAACACAGAGGCCTGTAATTTGCCATAAAAGTACAAGCAAGGGAAGTAAATTAGTGCAGAAATGGCTATATAGATCAACGGAAGAAAATGTTCAAAACAATTCAAGAACTAACAGAACTGCCAAAATTATTCTGCCCTTTCTGATGCTGTCTGTTTCCAGGGCCAAATCAAGTTATAGACAATATAGTCTGTGCCAACCACCAAGAAAAATTTGAAAGCACATCATTTGTTTAAAAAAATGTTAAATATTAATAATCCAATAAATAGGCCAGAAAAATACAATATAACTAGTGCATAAATATCTACACATTAATTTAGGCTCCTAGTTCAAAATATCCAAGGCTTTGCCATTACATATTACACAAAAGAGTATTTTACCAATCACAAAACAAAGAACCTCAAAATGAACAAATATGCTTTGTACATTGTGATTATCATGGCAAAATTAAATCCTGATCATGTACCCTTTTTAATATCTGATTCCCCTCAGCCCTTTTCCAGTCCAACCAGAACCAGGACTATATACTGTATCTCCCAAGTTGAATCCTTGCACTTGCTCTAAAAGGAGTCACAGACTGATTGTTCACTCGAAGTCATCAGCATAACGCATGTTAAAATCTTCAAGAGAAAGATACTTCAGCAGCCCAAAGTTTTATTTAGCAGTACCTTTCCAGCCCCACTCCAACAAGATCCCTAGACCTGATGGATTGATCCTGCCCAGCTTCAAAGGGGGACTTTCAAGACTGACAATAGCACCTCCTATCTGGCAAAGCCTGAATATTTAATATACTTTACAGAAAAGCAGGGTACGAAGATATCTCAGATAATTAGGGATTTGCTGACAGATCTTCCCTTAGCATTGACACAGTCTTTGATTTTGTATGGGGAAAAGAAGAATTGTCCGAAATTTTCAGACCTTTAGAATAACTTAACCTTGTGCCTCAAGGAATCCTGGCTGGATCCTGTGAATTGCAGTGACACTAACACTTTTGAGTAAACTACACCTGTAAATCCACCAGAAAGGTTTCAGAATGAACTACCATTCAGTTAAGGTAAGATACAAGCTTACCAGTTGCTCTGCTTTCCACAGAATTAAATTAAAGCACCTGGGCCTGGTTAAGCACTGACAAACAAACCTTGAACAAGGTCTAAGTTTCTGCTTCCCATTAATATAATTTGTAAGTAATATTTTTTGCCTGCAGGAAACGTTACAAAGTTGCCTCCAATTTCAAATTGGGAACTACTTCTGCATTTAGTTGAAATAGTTTCCCATGGCTGTGCTGTAGTCAGATGAGGTGTAGTCATGCTGTCTACAGATACTTGAAGAAGAGTGAACTTTTTCCTCCTCTGCTTGCTTTGCAAGGTAAAGGCATCTCCTTCCAGCTGTAGTTCAGACTGATGTGACCCATTCCTTCCTTGCTCCTAAACCAGATTACAACAGGGTACTCTCATCCACTCAGAACTTCAGCTTGTACAGTTCCTCTCCTCAATAACTCTCATGTGCAACAAAAGGCACTTGTGCTTCTCACATCTGCTGTGGTCTTGTTTGTGGATTTGTTTGGATTAATAAAAATTCCGATTCTATGGATAATAGCTAATTATATCACTGTGATCCATTCAAGTAGCTGAGAAAAAAGGGAGTCCTCTGGCTTACAACCCTCAGATATAAATACTTCTAGATCAAGCATAAACGTGGCTCCTGATCCTACACTTTGTTCAGGTTTTTGGAAAGGTAGATCACCTGATGAACTCTAAAATGTAGACTTTTGTATGTCTGCTTCTAGTACTGTTTTGGTCATTCCCCAAGTATTTTAGACAAATTCTAGTTATTGTAATTTTTATAAATCATGTCCATCCAAACTACAATCAAGTACATTGAGAGAAATATGTGATTAAAAAAATAATAGAGAAGACTGAAATAAAAAAGTATTATTAAAGAACAAAGGCAGATGAAAAACTGAAATTAACACTTTTTCAAAATAACACAGTATTTTCCATTTAAACTATTGTTTTCTGTTCTTTTACACTTTTCAATTCCCCTTTCAAGTAAAAGCATGATGAATAAAGATTTTTTGCAGAGAAGTACACCCACAATAACACTACATTTAATTTTATCCGGCTTGCTTTGCTAAAACTTTTTGTATTCTTTAGTCTTTTCTTATTTTTGACAGCTGGGGGAAGGGGAGACACTGACAGTCACACACGAAAAAGGAAGTCTTCCTTGTGCTGTTTGTACACTACGGGACATAAGTGCCTTCCAACACTGCAGCTGTGTGGCAGACAAGCAATATAATTGTTTAATGCAATTTAGTCAAGAACAACTAAAGAAGGAAAAACCTGACTTAGGAAAAATCAGAGACAGATTCCAACTTTGCTCATTAAGGTTTAAAAAAGTGCTTTATATGACTGAATGACTGCCTTGGTATGGTATACTCCTTTCCAAGTCCTAAATTTCATGCCTCTTTTTTTCTTTCTAAAGCTGATTTCAGTTTTGGACAGCATCCACCTAGAATTACTTGTATGTTTTTAATTTCTCCTTTGACTACAGAACTTAAACAAACAGGTTTGGCTGGATGGATTTAATCAGAAACAGATAAAAAGTTTTGGAAATGAAAAGTAAGTATGCTAAATATACCAAAGTCAATTTTCATTCATTTACTCTTCCTTTATTTCTGGTATTGGACAGTTTAGCACTCAAGTTTCCTTAAGATCTGAAGTAAAAAGAAATTAGCACCAAGGATATTGAAATTACGTATCAAAATTTTTCCAGAAATCTTACATTAAAAGAGAGTCAAATGGAGTTTGTTGTCTGTTGCGAATGAACTAGATAAAGTTGAAAATGAGTGCAAGGTAAATTGGAGATAAGCTAACTATCAAAGATTCCAAGAACAGGAGCTTGACTGCTCTGGTATTATCTAAGGGTCTTCTAATGCCCTAAATTGTTCTTTACTACCACAAGATAAGACTGATTTATTACAACAGTGTTAACACCACTTCAGAATTTCAATTTATTGCAATAGAACAAGGTAAGTTGTTTGAAAAAAATTGAACTCACTCTGCAGACAAAAACCTTGAGACCTTTAGATTTGATATTGGGGTCTCCTAGTTTCTAAATTTCGGGGTTCTTGATCTTACCATTGAAATGCAACTCCTTGACCAGACTCAAGTGACATGAAAAGTAAGATTAGGTCTGCAACAAAAATAACTTATGAATTCAGTAAGTCCATCTCAGTAAAAAAATTTAGTCATGTAAAAATTAAGGTCATATTATACTTCTACTTAAATTCAACTCAGAATTATGTGCACTAAACAAGCATATACAACTTTCCTTTTTGGGGGTCCTCATTTAAATATATCTGTGCCTAAAATTGGTCATTAACTCTGTTAGAAATTGAAGCCTCATTGAATTCCCAGCTTTGTCATTGTGAATTGGCACTCTGCTGTTGACTTTTGTAGAATCAGGATTTCATCCAAGACACTACAATCTAAAACAAGTTCTGAGGAGTTTCAGCTCCCATATTTATCACAAGAGGGTTTTATCTTGAAATTATAAAAAGTCAGATTATACAATTTACATTATTTTTTCACTGCTAATAACTTTTATTATTGTGTATATCTATAACTGTCGAATCAAATAATAATTATAGAAGTAGAGACTCCAGGCTTGCAGACTGTCATATATTTGTATAAGACTCAGGGTTCACATTACATTCACTAGAAAAATAGACAGAAAGAAAATGAAAAGTAACAAAATCCTCTGTTCCTTCCAGTGTGCTTAGAACAAGGGAAAAGCTTCCTCCCCATCATCCAAGTAATAACCACAAAATAAGAGTAAATGGCCTCTAACAATTTTCCAAGAGCCAAAAGCATCAATTATTCCACAACCAGATGTCTAATACCTCTTCTCAACTTGTAACAATTTCTACAATACAGTTACGTGTTAGTCAAACAAAACAGACGCAATACAAAACCTCAGGCATAGCATGGAGGAATGGAAAGGAGAATGTGGAATAACTAGTGAATACAATACAGCAGAGCCTTTGCATCCAAAGACTTGCCTATATTTCACCCACATCCCTGCAGAGGTATCAGTATGTACAACTGAATATATTACCTTCCCTTATAAACTTTTCCTATGCTATTCAGTATTGAACAGAAATTGCCCCTTTTTAAAATGTGATGGTAGAAGGACTACTGAAGACCTACTAACTGAAGTATCTGCATGCTACATGAACTGTCCCCTAAACCAGAGAGGAGGAAACCAAGGTGCAGCTGGAGAGTCCAGTTTCAGTAAAGAAGTCATAGCTCAAATACTGAGTGTAACAGAAATTCTCAGGCATGATCACAAAAATATCAGCTGATGCAACTATTAGGATATTCCAAATTGCTGTACTGTAATTTTCACACATCAAAAAAAGTAGAGGCGAGGACAAGAGATGATCAGCAGGTAACAGGCTGTCCTTGACTTCCTCTTTGTCTGTGCTTACATGAATTCTCACAGTAAAATGATTATAAAAGAAATCCCATGATCCTGAACAGATATGAACAGATTTTTGCGTAGTATGAAGCACAGCACATCACTCATTACCTACTACAGAAATAGCCAGTGATTTCTTCTTTTTCTGTCAGTTCTCAGTATATTTCTACTCATTTCTGTGTTAAAGCATGATTTTTCTAATTTTCCCTCAGAAATAGTTTGTGGATAAGTATTGATGTCCATGTTTCCCTTTACACTGTCACACACTTACATGTGAACATGTAACAGTTCACATACAGGTGTTTATTTTGCTCAGCCATCTGTTCCATCTGAAACAAAAGAGATCACAGAAAATGAACCCCCACTGTAACTCTCTTTCTGAATACATAAACAACTGGGTTCTCAACAAAAAGTCTGTTGGTTTTCACAGTGTGTTGGAAAAGACTGTACTTTATGGATGACTCAGAAAGTCAGATCCCCAGTCTGAACAGTGTGGAATATTGGTAAGATAATAATGAAAAATGATGAGTGATCGTGCAATAAGGGAGCCTACAGATCACTCTTAAATTTTTACTTGCAGGATGGTGTTCTGTGTATTTTTTTTTTCTTTATAGTTATAGGTGCTTGGGTTTTTTGTTTTCAGACAAACCCACAACTGAGAACTGGATTGGACATCTGCAGATGCAGTGAAGGGCAACAAACTGAAAGAAATGGAGACTTGAAAAGGGAGTGTGCTGGGCAGTACCAATATATATCTGTTTTCAACTGCAGGGATGAGTTGGCCCATGAAGACTTAGTCACAAAGCAGAGGTCAGGTAAGAGGCACATGCAGAGCAGACATGAAATGGGAATAATAGAGTCTGCAAGAGGTACACACAATAGCATGCAAAACAATAACAAGAAAGAATTCTAATCTGGGAATTTTAAATTAAGAAGTATTCGAATTTGAGTCAATGAGAGAAAAGAGAGTGAACCTTAAGAGAGTGAAGTTTGTAGTGAAATTTGTTAACTAAGAATAAAATTCAGTTACTTGGTGTGACTGGAAGACAGTAGGGGAAAGGGAAAAGAAGATACAGCTGCTGTAGTACTATCAGAGAACTGGTTGTCATGAATATGGAGAGATTTTGTCCACCTGGAAACAGTTTTTATCTGTTGCAGCAGCCCTCTTGTTAGAGGGTAGAGATGAGCTGAGACACAGACTTCTTGTTTATCACAGCATGAAAAGGGTCCTGCTTTATTTCTCTTTACTGCTTCTCAATACATGTTTCACTTGGCTCTTACCACATTAACTCATGTACTCTTGCATTGGAATGGATATAGCTATACCATAACACCTGACTTCAGGATGGAGATTTTCCATTTTATACTCTGAAACTAAACAACCAGACGAAGCATGAAGTTTCACACAATTGAGCCAATCAAATTCATGGCCTGATACCTGCAGTCAGGCTTTAAACCAGAATTGTACTTGGGGGCTAAAATTAAGGCCTGGAAGAAATCAAGTAATGCAACCTTGCCTCCTATTTAACAAGTTAAGAAAACTAAAGAAGCAAACAAAATCCCAGCAATGCCAATACTTAAACCTGGAGTTTCTGTGGAGGTATTCCTGCCTTAAGTTTCCAAACATGGATATCTACCCGACACAACAGTCTACCTGATCTCCCTGTGTATTAAGTGGCAAGTAGTCACTAAACAAGGTAATTTTGTTGGTTCTTTTTTTTTATTTGTCAAGAGACACACTCTGGTATTACTGCAATAATTATTTTTTAATGAGAAATTATGATTTTGAAAAATAAATGCATAAAATATTTTCACTATAAAACAAAGACCAAAACCACTTTATCTGTAATATTACATTTAAAAAATATTTTGGCATATCTGATGCACACACGAGTTTGGAAAATAAAAGTTGACACTATTAAGGTAACGATTTATAAATCTGTTAAAACTTCCCACATATATAGCCATCTAGAAATACATCCACAGATACCCAAATAAGCACTAGCCACACATGATCAGACTCAGGAAGCAGTTCAGTAATGCTATTCGGGTATAAATCTACAAAAGCTGACTCATCTTGTGTTGACACAGCAGCTGTACCACAGGAAGAAATCTGAGTTAGTCCAAGAGGGTTAAGCCACACCAGAGTGAAGTAAGAGTTATGGTGCAGCAGCTCATTTATGTCTGGCTCATAAGCCCATGCACTGCACTGCACTGCCCTGCCCAACACAGAAAACCAGAAATAGCCAAGACAAAGAACCAGCTTTTAGATACCTTTACATTTATATTCAGTCCTATTGCTTGTGGCTGAGTTTTCTATGTGACCTCCTGCACTATAAAAAGTGTTTGTCTTTAATATGTGAAGCTTTGAGCTTTTAGAATGGCTGCGTTTTACCACAGTGGACAAGGTTTTATGGAGCAACACCAATGAAGTAGGACACCCAAACCAAAGCAACTTAGATTCTTTCAAGTTCATGTTAAAGGAAAACTGCCACACCTCTCCTCTAGTCCTTTTATGAGGTCACATTATTGATGATGTGCTTTTTCTACTGATGTCTTAGGCATGAAATAATAATATTAGACAACATATCCAAAGCAAAAAGCATAGACACTCTTTAACAGGAGAAACCATTTATCTACAGCTGTTCTTACTGGGTGCTGGTCTTCATACAGTCTGTAACAGTTGATCTCATGGCATAAAAAGACTCAAATAAATTGAGCTTCAAATCATCCTTGCTGATTCTCTTACTCGTGTACTTCAACACACATATACGCACCTTAGACATTAATCATTAGGAGTTTACACACAGATTAGTCATAAATACCCTTATTTTAGAAACACTGGTTCAATCACTGCCATCTTGCTTTCAGTTTGCCTCATTCAAAATAAAGCCACTCTCACTGCTAGCTTTGATTTGATATATAACCCTTTTAGACTCACTTCTATTGTTCTTGATGCTGTACTTGATTCTGTACTATTCTCTAGTACATAGATATAACCACACAAATTAATGCTGATGCTGTACTCAGTACAGTGACAGCATTAATAGAGCACTATTTTGTTGTCCACAATAAGCTCCCTCTTGTGCCTCTGGTGTTCTGTAATTAGGCCCCTTCAGACACATAGTTTGGTTATTGTGGTTCATCAGCTTATAATGCATTATTCTCAATAGCTGTATTTTCCTTCTCTTTTTTTCCCTTTTCCTTCTTTTCTGTTAAATTACAAAAAAACAAAAAACAAAACCAAAAAAAAAAACAACCAAACAAAAAAACCCCAGATAATGGAAGTAAAAAGAATTACTCACCCTTCATCTCGATCTAACATAATGTTTGTGGGCAGCAAGGAGAGCAGGAAGATGTTCTTGTGAAGAGAGGAACTTGAACAGCTTTATAGGACAACAACCTAGTAAGAAATGACAAGCCAATACCCACATTTACTGTTTGTAAATCTGAGCATTGATTCTGCTTTCACAAGTGGCTTTCATCAAATGCAAATCAGAAGCCTGGCATCTGCTTGAGTAACCAGGCAGCCCTGTCCCCCTTTCAAGGGAACAAAAGCCATACAATCAAAGGATTTTAAGAGGATGGCAAACTTATTGTAAGCTAGAAAAGGTTAAAAGTCTGCCAGGGCTTAAATATACCTCTCAGAGCTCCCACGTATGGAAGCACTTTTGACCTTTATGGGTTCTTTTTTCTGTGAAATATTTCTGTATATTTGAAACATGATAAAAAGTGACCAAACAGAAAAGGTACAAACTAGCTACATTTCTTATTTCCCAACTGATTTTGAAAGCTTTAGAAAGCAAACTCGTAGAGTTTTATTTGTTCTTAGATTCCAAAAATCCAGCTCTGATCAACAACACTCTGGCCATCCCACAGGACCTACCTGTGCTCCCCTGTATAAGTGACAGATCCTCCTCTGTAAAGATGGGTAACAACAGGAACTCACTCCAGACATGCTTATTCCTCTCTCAGAAATCTTCACTAAGAGTGGTACACCCTGGAAAATGGCTGAATAACATCTGGATAGAGAAAAACATATTGTTAATAATATTTTGATTTTTTTGATATTAAATAATATTTTAATAATATATAATCCTTTCAGATACACTGCTGTTTTTCTTCTTTGAATTAACTGAAAATTCTCCACTTCTACTGGCTTCAGTTAAAAGCACACTTTTCTAGCAACAAAGAAAACCAGATTACTATTTCTACTGAAAATCTCTGAAAAATGTCTAATACCAATTTCACATTTAAATTTATTGTGAAAATAAAGCCTTTTGCTGTATGATAGCAGCATAAGATAGAAATTTAAAAAAAAATAAATTAAGACAATGACTTCATCAGAGTGTGTCTTTCTAATTATCTTATTTCTCATTCATTTGGGAATAATCACAAAGTTTATACCAATGATTATGAGGTTAGAGACCAACATTCAAAGAGTTGTAAATAAGCCTAAATTGTCAGTTTGGTAAATTTTTAGCTTTTTATTTAGTGATTGGTTCTAGATTCCAAAACAGAATACCATTTCATACACAAGGTGTAGCTTTATAAGAACAGGCTTTGTCAACGCTATTAATAACTAGATGAATAATAATTCACTCTCAGTAATGTCTGAAGGACCCTGCCACTGTGAAGATTCTTTGTAATTATAAGCAGTTTAATTTAAAACAGGTCTTGGTTCTAGTGTTATGAATGATCGAACAGAGCAACCTGTGCTTTCTTCTGAAGGAATCATAACTCTCTCAGGTGTTTACAGACAACTATAAAGCAGAGACTGCCAATTCTGTAAGGCAAAACCAGAACAAAAGAACAGCAATAAGAAGGAGGTTTGTGCTTGGGTTCAGATTATGAAACTCAGTTTCACAAAATGTCTTGGAGCCCAGAAATATAAATAGTACTGAAATTAAATGATGTGAGCTAAAGGAAAAATCTATTGATACCTATTGGTTCAGGTGGCACCAGTGAACATCTGACCTTCAGGTCAGATGGATGTACTAAAACACACCAGGCTTTCCCTATATACTTTGTCTCTTTTTAATTCTATGTTTTCAGCAACTCATGTTGGCAGATATCTTTGTTGCATTACTCAAGGAAAAAGCTTGAAACAAACAGCCTTCTCTCTGAAGCACAGAATTTGGAGTTCAAGTAATGCAGATATAAGTGATAAAAATAAAAAACAACCAAAATAACCACCAAACACAAACCAAAACAGGAACATTAATGACTTAAGAAGAGGATCCCAAATAGGAAACAGATTCTGTTAACATTGTAAATATACCAGGTAAAAGACTACTTCAAGAAGGAAATATCACATAGAAACATAGCATGAATTGTAATTCTGAACTAAGCATCCTGCATTCTGCCCATCACATCTCAAAGACTATCCCATTTTGTTGCCAATGAGGATTTCTCCCAAACTCCTTACAGAGAGCAAGACAACTACAGAAAACAAAGTGGAAAAACCAAATGAGCCCAGACTACAACAAATGAACTAAAGGAAGAGATCAGAGCGTCAAAAGTGCAAGGGAACTAGTGAGGGATGTAAAACAGAACATTCCTGACAGCAATTCAAGTAGCTGATGGGTGCTGCCAAGTGATGATCTGCCCAGGAACAGACACATCACTGCCAGAAGGAAAGTACTGAGCTGAACCCAATACCTGATATTGAGCTGACACTTCCATCCAATCCACTAAGAAAGTTCTTAAGGCAACACAATCAGGAAAAGAAAAACAGAAGTTACATTATACTGCTTTTCAATACGGTGTCTTGTGTTCTGAGATGATCTGCACCCACAGCAAGGTTTTCCCCACAAGGACCTTTGTGGTGAGTAATATCGCAAGACCTATCTTCTTAAAGCAACATCTGGATTTAGAGCATCTATTCAAATCAGACCCAGAAAACAAAGAAATTCTGTGCTGAGTCATGCTCAGAATAATTCTTACCTTCTCTCTGATTCCTTTCAGCTGCAGATGTTAGATAATGTTTCCCAAGAAAGAATGAAAATAAAATACTCCATTATTAGTCCCACAAATAAGTCAATTCCACAACATCAGCTTTGCATAACTTGTTTTCATCTAATACAGTCAACTGCATAATAATTGGTCTTCCCAGACCCTTTGACAGGACCACAAAATGTAAGAAGTGTTGGAGTGGCATGCTATATTTGCTTAAGATAATTGTTCTAGAATGTCTGCAGAAATGCACAATGCACAATGAAGGTGATCAATTTTATCAACACCATCCAAAATGCTGATGGCCTAATGTTAAGTACAGTATCCTTTTTTATTATGCTTACACAAGATAGACCCACATAATACGAGCATGATAAAAATTAAATAATATAGACATTAAAGTACTATATCATTGTTTTCCACATAACCCTATGGTCTTAGCCAGATCCTGCTGCATTATTATCAGATAATACAGGCTGATTATTTCTTGAAGTATGAGTCAGAATTTTTTGAATTGTTAGTTTCTACACCTCATTAAATCAACGGGACAGTGGTGTCTAAACAGTGTTAGCTCCCTCTCATAGGCCAGTACATAGGATAACACAGATTAAAGGTTAAAATGTTCCTAGTCTCTGACACTTTTGATGTTGTTCTTGCTTTAAAATCAGAGCAGTGAAAGTCCTAACTGTAAGTTTTTCAAAGGCATTTCAAACAAAAATGTCAAATATTGAAACTTCTCACCTTCTCTTCCGTCATTGCATTCACTTTTTTCTCCTCCCATACACACAAATACATGCAAACACATTCTCACACACACACCAAAAAGCACTGAAAATTAGAAAGAGTCAACATTTTTTAATGTGAAAATATAGAAATACACTCTCAAAAATGTGAAGCTACCATGGCTTGAAGTCTAAACATTCAACACATAATTTGTAACTTTAATCAACACATCTCATTTCGCTAATGTGTACTGACTGGCTGCCTGAGTGCTAATGAGCGTCCCTGA
The DNA here is from genome assembly GCA_024734555.1 of Trochalopteron elliotii. Classification (NCBI taxonomy): domain Eukaryota; kingdom Metazoa; phylum Chordata; class Aves; order Passeriformes; family Leiothrichidae; genus Trochalopteron; species Trochalopteron elliotii. Next base: position 5,590,165 of record JANPWX010000025.1, read on the forward strand.
ATGCTAATGGCTCTGTGAAACTAGATGGCCTCTGAGCATCACATGGATTATCTGAAACTTATTTGCATCTCAGATTCCCAGCACCATTCAGCTTCACCTCTCTTTGACCTTGACATTTTATAAACTAGGGAGAACAGTTGTGTTATGAAAGCAAAGCCAAAACTGAACCAAAAAATGAAGGCAGGCATATATCCATCTAGAATACCTTAGAAGCAATTTAATGACTTGAATATTCTCACACTAGAATATGGTCACTGTAAGTCATTATACATCTTATCTCCCTTTTCTTTGAACTCTAATGCTTATGAGATATGCCTAGGAATACAGTGTGTGTAACCAGGAAATAGTAAGAGAAGGATTGTGAGAAGAGTTAATACCTTTTAGAACCAATTGACTTGCTAGCAATTAAACATATTAAACGTATTATACATTACTGCATGTATTACTGTGAGGTAATAACATACATATATATATCATAAATTCAGCACAGCTGGAAAAAAGACAAGGCTTTAAGTACACAAGACCTCCTTCAAATACTATCCTATTAAAATTGTATGTTCCCTTTTGTCCAACATACAACACTTATTTGGTGATGGTCAGATGTGTGCTGTAACTTCACAGAAACCCCACTATCCTGTTCCAGTGAGTAGACATTGTATCAAAACCCTGCTTTAAAGGGAAATCTATATTCAAGGTACTATTTCACTACTCTGCATGTCATCGCACTCTATAAAAAGTCAGAAATATTTTCCCTGAAAGCTTTTTTTCTTTGTAAATTGTGTTTCATGGTTTGGGTTTTTTTTTTTTTTCTGTGAAGAAATTCATACATACAAATATATATACGGGCACGCACGCAATTACATATTTTCAGGAAAAGAAACTTTCTTGTCTGTAAAGATGTGAAAATTTTAATTGAAGAATATGATGCAAATGTTATTTTAAAATAAACTGTCTTTTTATTTTTTACTACCTTCCAAGTAAACAGACACATAATATTCACGTGATAATCAGACCTGTTTCCCAGCCTGAAATACAGCAGAAGCACTTGATATATTGTTAAAGTCAAAACCCAGGAGAGGCCATTAGATCATCTGGTTTGATCTCTGCTATCTTCAGCCCATTTGACCACCAAATTTAATACAGAATCCTTAAGATGTGGTTGACTCAAACATACCTCCCAGAAAGGTTACGACTTTGATCTGAGAACTTCAAATCACGGAATAGCCACACGTTCTCTGTGTGTTTGGTGTGCAGTTGCTTAATCATTTCTCCTTTTAAATTTATTATGATAGAAGCTTTTGATACATGGAGAAAAATAAAACTAAAGACCTGTAGGCTTCTGTATCTGCTTTTCCATCCATCTGAACACACTACCACTGGCTACCTTATCCAACAAGTCCTTTTTCTTTTAATATTTACATTTTCTCCCATCCGCTCTCCTGAATATTGTCTAGTATTTCAAGATTTATTAAAAATTACTGCATGCCAGATGTCTTTTTAGTTTTTTACAGACTGTTGGGTACAAATTATCTTCAACTCTAAAAGTGTTTACCCTTTAATGTCTATCTATGCCCTGAAAAGCACTTTCTTATCCTCATGGAATGCAAACACATGGCTTTCCAAGTACAGAACAGAAAGTCTTACTGAATATTTCTACATCTTCTTTACAGTTATTGATTTCTCTCCAGTTGGTAATGGATCTGTAGCACCTCTAGGATTTCTCTGACTCCTCATTATGATTAGCTTTTGGTTTCTCCCCTATTGTCCTTGGATTCCTTACAAATTTTCTGGATTTTTTTATCTTCCAAATGATGCACACTGCCATTTATTTACCAAAACTACTTTTCTTAAACTATATAAGATGGCATTCCTACAAGAAGACAGCTGACATCATGAAACCATCTCCAGAGACAGCTATGTAAAAATCAGTTTGTGTAAGACTGAAGACAAGTTTTTAAAAGACAAAGCTCAGGGCATCATGGATTCTTCAGGGAGAACACAAATTAGTGTCTAAAACAAATTATGTCATTGCACAATCAGGAAGGCTAAGACCCCTGCATTGAAAAAGGTTATGATTTAACCTTTACAAAACACAAGTCAGTAATAGAAATTTGGTGAAACAATAAGACTTGACATTGTAAGAAATTTTAGCCCATCCTAACATGGATGAGTGTGATGTTTGTTACAGTCATACATGGTAGGTACCAGGATCTGCCGCAATCACATCAAGAATATATAAAGAAAAATCTGTAACATAAGGAAAAAAAGGTAACATTTTAGCAGAAGTTAAAAGGTAAAAATATTAAAAGGCAACATTTTAGGAAAAGTTAATTGTTCTGGGTGCATGCCTAACACTTTGCATAACTAATTCTCAAATAACAAAACTATACATTACAAGTTGGACAAACAATGAATAAAAATAAAAGCATCATAATTTATAAACACATTGTATCAGTAAAAGTCAAACAAATATCTTGGACTGATAAGATTTATTCAGAAGATTCCCATTAGTGCTACTGGGACTTTATTACAGTAAAGCTTCTAAGCAGTAATGGTAGAATAATATTCCATAATAAACTACATCAGGTGATATTAATTAATTTTGGAGTCTAAAGTAGTTGCATTTCTATTCTTTGCCTTCTTATGTTAACAAAAACAATATTAAGGATCTGAAAAAAATTAATCTAAAAATACAAACTTTGATTAATTTTATGACTTTCAAATAATTTGTTACTAAGTTAATATGACATATACAAAAATAGTCCTATCTGATATTTAAAGAATTTTGTGAAGCTTTAATTAGCCTGACAATTTTCAGCAGCTTGTCATCTAATATCATAGTGTAGTCCTCACTATTTCCCACTTCCCTGTAAGCTGCCCGTGTTTCTCTCACATCAGACAAGAACCCACACTGTAGGTTGGCTTTTGCAACCAGTTATGAGTTGTTGTGGTGGGTTACGTAAGGTTAACAAAGGACCTTGCCAGATACTTAATTCCCCACAGTTTCTGACAACATTCTCAAGGCAGGCAAAAGTCAATTCTTCATGCTGTATTTTCTGTGCTCTGTTACTCCGGAACAGGGACACCTGAAAGGATCCCAGTAGGACAGTGAAGCTATTCCAGGCAGAGCCCATGGGGACATGGGGCAATTCATTCTTCTCAGACCTGCTGTTGCAGGCTTTCTTCAGACCTCTATTTAACTTCAGCTCAATTCAGATTCCAGTTTGGAGTTTTTCTCAACATGGCTACAGCAGGTAACAATTTTAGATGTTAAAAGAGGAAAAGAATTAGGGAAGTCAGAGGTATATCATCAGATCATTCATCCACTTTGGGAATGTGGAAGAAGAGAGGTAATGATTGCCTACTGGAGTTTAATCTGTGCCTTGATCAACATTTGCATTTGCCACTAACATTTCTGCCACCTCCAGGCTCAAGCAGCCAATGTCAAACACTACCTACTGGAGGTATTTGAAGCAATGTGAACAGGACTACTCTGAACCTGAACTGCAAAGAAGTTCTCAGTTTCAGTAAGAGGCTCTACTGATTATCATGGAAAACATTTATTGATACAAATATTGTTATTCACAAAATAGAGCAGCAGCGATGACTTCAAATACTCCTGTCCTGCATTCTGGCAGATGGACCATCTCAGTTTGACCTGCACCACCTTTTGTGGGCCACATTTGGAGCTAGATCAGGAAACTGATGCAGGCTGAATGAAACTGAAAAAATAAACAACTTAAATACTAAAGCTAGATCAGGCCAAAAATTCTCCTTTTGCCATATTTATAGCAAGGGTGCATGTTGCATCAGAGCTGACTTTCAAAACTCCTCAAAAAAACCCCCATTCCTCAGTTTTCCATTTTCTTTAAATAAGTTTTATATTCTGTGTACTTTATATGTAAGAAAACTATTTTGGAAGTTTTCTGTTCTTTAAATATCTTTTCCTTTATTTTCTAAGAACATGTTTCCTGTCTAGGAAACCACCTGAGATGAGTAAATTCAGACAGTTTCTGAGGTAACTTCTGCCCAGGTTAGATCTCTCTGGAGCTTTGGGGCTGTATATGTACTGCTCATTAAATGCAGTAGCCATGTAAATGCTGGTTCATAGTCTCTTGAAACATTTGTCTAATTCTCATGAAAACACATGAAGACCAGCTACACTTTGTGTGACTGACAAAATGAAGCTTATCCTTTTATGATTAATCTTATTATCTCTAATGGCTTTTAAAGCTGCTGCACAAATAAATAATATTTAAATATAAAAATCTATAAAAATAATATAAATATAATATATATAAATATATACATATTATATAAAATAATAGAAATATAAAATAACTCCTTATAGCACATCTTAATCCCAGTTTAACACACCCTTCTAGTAGAAAAACAAATCCTATTAATTTGTGATAACTTTGTGATATACAGAAAAAGGTATTGCCCTCATTCAAATCCTTCTCTTAAAAACTTAAGAGCTTCACTTAAGATGTAAAAAAGAATAGAGAACATGGGCAAATCTGCAATGCAATAATCCACTGGCACACCAAGAACTTCTGTGTAATTTTACCCCAAAATATAAACTTCACATTTGCTGTGTGAAGTTGTCACAGACTTTTTGAGCATTGACTCCATGACTGCACCCCTAGTGTTACTGTGTTACAGATTTACCATGGCTAGAACTATTTCTTTGGCTGTTTAGTCCATGAATCATTAAAGCTTTATTGCTACCATACTGCAAAATTTTGTGCACATTTATTCTGCAGAATAATAAACTTATGGTTTAAATGAATCTTTGGGAGACTTTGATCTGGTTTTGATTTTGACGTAACATTTTCATTTCCAGTCAGGTCTTATTAAAACAGCAAGAAAATTATTGGCAAATTTCTATATTTTTCACTTTATTTAAGTTTTATCATTAATAAAAACGATTATAATTTACCATAAATTCACAAAAAAGGAAAAGTATTGAGATGTACTCTCTTTTTGAAAAAATTTTGAGAGTTTTAAAATCACATTTCCATTTCTCAAAATCTTTTCATTGCATTCCTAATTTGTAACCTAAATTACCTAAAAATGACAACAGCGTTACTTCTTAGCAGGAATGAAAGGGGACAAGTTAATCTTTTTTACATACAAACAAGTCAATTTCTTTTATATGCAAACAAACAAAAATCCAGAACCAAATAAAACTGTCTCAGCAACAGTTCTTAGAGACAACAAGTAATTTTGTCAGTTTTCCCCTGCCTCCCTCCAAGGAAAGAGAAAGATCATTAATTCTACAGTCAGCAGCTGAAACCAGTTAGTCTGACCAGACCCTTCTGATCACATCCCTTGTGCTCAGTAAACCCCAGACTACAAAAGATATATCACTTTTCCTTTCTTACTAGGAACCAGCAGTCAGGCCAGAACTTTATTCCTAATACAAACATGCATTTTTAGTTCGACCAAGCACCTCTGTGAGTATTTGGATCCAAAATGCAAGGAAGGGAAGACAGAACATAGAGTCAGTAATGAAAGCTACAGATTATTTTTACCAATATGACTTTCAAATTGCAGTGCCATGGATTTAACAGTCACACCTCACAGCACTGCAAAATTATAAAACAGGAACAATCCTCGCTGTAATTTAATTTAAAAGAAACATGGAAAAAAACCCTGCAGAAAATAGTGATTCTCCTGACCAAAATCAAGACTACAAATTGGAAAAAGCAGTCTTGCTTCCCTGAAACAGTTAAACAGTAAACAACTGCTAATCTAGAGACTTCACAGCACACTAATTCACCAGCTCTCAGAGTCATATTAAGAATGATTTTAAGGACAGCCACTCAAATTGCAGGATCTGGATCATTCTGGGCTAATGGTGTAGAGAGGACAACAAGAAAGAGAGGGAAGAAAAGAAGGAACATCCCTAATAAATAATATTCCGAAGGGATTGACCATGCAGTGTGTTGTCATGATGAATCAAACCCATCTATCATATGGTCACTCTACAGCTTTCTATAAAGATTTTTATAAAGAATGCATCTTTTGACTTGCAGTTTATTTGAGACAGTGCATTTCTGTGGATCCAATCTTGACATTGATTTCTCAGCAACCTATGTGATATGGAAAGCCACTTCAGCTACAATACTGTAAAATGGTATTTTGTCACATGGTATTACTAAATTCTCATGGAAGAATGTGTGAGAGCTCTTTAAAATGCAAGATTCACCACAGGGGAAACAGCGGTTAGCTCTGCAAAGGAAAGAATGTCACATGGCTGAACACATTCTCTCATTATTCCCAGAAGCTAAAAGAGTAGCTAGAGGCAGAAAACTGACAATAATTATATTGCCTAGAAACTGACAGCATACATAAATCTACTGTATTAAGCCTTTACTCATTGATTTACTTTCCAAAGCTCATTTCAGCATTAGCCCAGAAGTAATACTGTGCAAGGCACTGCTCTTCAGTTTAAGGGAAATTTGGGAAAATTTTTCTTCCACATACTGTGATAATTAACATTTTGTATGGTTGCTCTCTCTGTCCTGTGGCAACCTGAATTGCCATGATTTTTGACTGCAATTTTCCTCCTTAGTAGATTGTCAGTAATACATGAAACAGAAAGCAGGCATGCTTAAAGGAAGAGTAATTCAGCCCTTGTTGAAATTGTTATATTTACAGCAAAAGCCTGAAGTGATGGCAAGACAGCTATTCAGTCCTGAATGTCTGTTTATGTCAAATCACAAGAGCACAGTGCAATCAACCTAGACCCGGGAGGACCTTTTACTGAACTAATTTTGACATAACACCAGAAAATCAAAAATCAAAGGTGTAACTAGGAGGGAAAAATAAAGGTTGGTGATGCTACAGAAAAAGTGTTAACATGGTACTATCGGAATGGCACACACATGTTCCTGAATTACCTCAAAGGCCAGTAAATTTAAAGAAAACTTCCCTTTAGCATCCTGCACTATTACTGTTCCTTCAGACACTTGCTGTAGAACATCACTCACTGGTGGGTTTGGATAGAGCAGGGAAGCAGACAAGCCCAAGTGGCAGCCAAGGGAAAAAAAAAACATGTTTTAAACTTACCATGTTTATAAAATCAGCATTGCTGTTTTGCTGCCATTGCTTGAGTAAACATCCTACCTTTGGTATAAACAGATGACAAATGCAATCAGAAGTCTGGAAAGATGTTCTATCAAATCAACTTATTACTTATAATGATTCTATTATTCTCAGATTTTTGTACATATTTTCATCCATTTACTTCATTTTGGATGTCTAATTATTAATATGCTACCATATCACAATGATATTTCAAAGTCAGAAAGAATATTAAGAATATTGAGACTTCTCTAGGAACATCTACTGCATATAGTACATTACCAAGTAAAATGTGCAAAATTTTTTGAGTGATGAGTGTTTTTTCTTCTGTAAGTTTTGGGCTATACAATCTCCTTAAAATAATATTAACAGGTTTGCATATTTCTCACTGCACAGGTATTTAGTGTTATTTGACCTCATGTTCAAGAGGAAGAAAAAAAAATTAAGTCATTTCAGTATCAGATATTTTCATGTTTTTTCATGAATACAGAGTGATAATAGCATTGTCTCTTTAATTAATCTATCCTATTAAATGTTTAGAAAAAAACCCTTGCTTTTGCACCAATTAAACTAACTTTTATAGACCATTCATTGATAAACTCTACTGCTTCAAAGTTTTCTAATATACTGTCAATTAAAGATTTGGTTGAGGATTACACGCATGTTGCCTACAGGCTGTAAGGAATAAGAAAATCTCATAAATATTTTGGTTTACTTTTCTTAAAATAAGCTATCCTACTAAAGTATTTCAAGAAATTATTTTCTCCTTATTCTATATGGATAGAGCATAAAATTTTAAATTTTAAAATAATTGACTAGGGAACAAGATTATTTTGGGTTGTGCATGTACAGACTCCCAGCAAAGCCAGTCAAAGCTCCTACTTTCTAGCCCCATCAAATACAATGCCCAAACACGATCCTTGGCTACATACACCTCGCTCTCTATAAATACAGAACTACTGCTTATATATAAATGAAGGGTAGTGGTGAATAATTTAGCTGAAGAATCAGGATCCCCTTGTTCCCCTCACTTGTTCCGTGACCATGTGCTTGACAGGCACAGCCTTGTTCAGGTTCTAAACAACTGCCTTCTCTTGTTGGCTGAAAGGTGCCTATTAATTCTGGTTAAAACTATCCCTTCCTATTCCAATATTTCTTGAAAATTGGTATAAAATAAATCTGTCTACCACAAGGAAAGAAAAAAACCATTCCTTTCTTAAGAATATTGAAGGAAGATTCACAAGTGGAGAAGTACAGGGTGAGGAGAAATTCTTGTGGTGTAATATGCTTGAATCCTTTTTGTCTGGGGAGATTCTACAGGTTTTACTCCATTAATCCCTTCTACTAGAAAAAGGTGCCCCTTAATATTTACTCTTATCCATTTTTTCCTCACTCATCCTTTAGTCAGCTTCCTTAGTCCTAACTTTGCATAGTCAAAAAGAAAACAAATCAATGAGAAGACAAGTGGGTTTAGAATCAGTGAAATAAAAGCCCTATCTTATGAAGAGCTACAGCAGCCATTTGCAGTCTTCATTGGACTATGCTGACAGCATTGAACAGCAAAGAAAATTATGTATATTCAGGGAATATACAGAACCCCCTACTAACCATACTGACCCTGCTGTCACTTGAACAATGTCAGTGATGTTGGTGATAGAGGAAAAGGTTCATATAAACACTGTCAAGAGTACAAAGTGTTAAAAAGGAATGAGGACAGTTGGAACACGTTGATAGATCTTCTAGACAGAGATTACAAGCATTTTGCCACTGGTTGAATGTAACAAAAATATATGTTTTATCTGGTGTGACTAAATTATTTTCTAAAGTTGGTTGTAATTTGGCACAATACAGCTATGTTATGTAAACAAAAATGTTTATTCAGTGCTTTTGTTGTTCTGTTTTATACTTAGCAGATTGTTAATGCACATTATCTTAATATTTCATGCAATCCTTGGATTGCTTTCGATAAAGAGTTGTTTTCAAAGACACAGTGGACTGGAAGGGAATTTTCATCCTATGTATTGACATTAATCAGTCTTCCTCCTATTCCATGAAGGGGGAAGCCACATCCTAAATATGATTAATCTTTTGAAATATAAAAGAAAGTATCAGTAACTAACTCAAAAGACAAGTTTCAGCATTTCTTAGTAAACAGATGGGAATTTTTCCATCTGTTTCTTATAGAAAACCAAATTTGGTTTAGTCACGACTAAATTTCCTATTAAGCATTTACAGTTTTTACTGCATTTTCCCCATTTCCTTCTTTTTTAAGGAGTAAGAAAAAGGTGTGCCCAAAAATTTCCTCATGTGTACTTTCTCACTGTTTTCTGCATTTTGTATACATTTACACACCAAAAACATTATGTAGAAGTAAAGGAAGAGGACAAGTTTTTTCCCATCTGAAAAACAACTTTTGAAAACTGTTTGATAATTTAATGTAATATGCATAAATATAAAGTATCTTTTCTCCAATTTCACAAAATGCACTTACAATCTATTTACTACTTTCAGTCAGCTTGAATCTCCTCATTACAGACTTAGCTATTAAAAAAAAAGGAAAATTTCATTCCATTAGTGCTAAAATAATCTAAACTGGCTAGTAATTTTGCCTTAAATCAAGCCTTTCAGACATTACAAAGTATTAAATTACCTTTTCTTTTCCCTAAATGAGCTTTCAAAAAGCATCTGATCCTCTTCATGACTTTTCTTTCTCTCTTGAAATAGACTGCATTTTAATTCCTCTGAAAAGAGAACTTGCTTTGGTAGATCAAGTTAACTACTGAACATAATTGCAGAAAAGAGATGTCCAAACGAGAATATCCATTGTGCATTTGAGATAAACAATCAAATCTCCAAAATAAAACTTGAAACTTTTTGTGTCAATTTGGATGCATGGATTCATTTCCCTTTTGAAATCTTTCAGTACACATAGGATTATGCCATTATGTTTAAATTATTTAGAGAATAGCTGCTAATACGAAAATTAGTGATTTTATTTTTGCGATGATACCAGAACCACCACACTAAAGAACTTGATTAAATCCTTGTCAAAGACTTCTTTCTTAGGCTTGGATTTTTAAGAAACCTTTGCAGAAAGCTTCTTGCTTTGACTTTTGTGTAGAAAACCAGTAATGAACTTTCAGTCATGAATTATAGCTTTGAAATACAGTATATTCATCGCAGTGTGTGTAAATTCAGTTCCCACTTACCCCTGATGGTCCTTTGTTTGCCTCCCTACATACTTTTACTGCCACAATATATAAATTCATGTCTTGGGTGGTTTTAATTGATAAATAAATGCCTATAGAATGACATCTGATAATCAGCAGATTAAATCCATAGTTTCCTTATGCTGTGTACTAGTTTCTGGCCATGGCTGGGGGATTGGAATTAGATGGTCTTTAAGGTTCCTTCCAACTCAAACCATTGTACTGGAAGCTCATTTTAGTCACCAGTAACTAAACAAGTAACAAGCACCCCTAGAGAAGTCCTGTGGGTTATGGCTCTAGAAGGTAAGGGGAGGCCAAGACAGCTGGTCAGTATTGAAGCATCACTTCCAGTGTATTCCAGGGAGCAAGAAATCAAGCAAAGTGAACAAGAGATTTGCATGGATGAGCAGAGAGCTTGTAGCAAATCTCAAAGAGAAGAACAGTATCACAGTATCACAGTATGTGTAGGTTGGAAGAGACCTTCAAGATCATCGAGTCCAACCCAGCCCTAACACCTCAACAAGATGATGGCATCGAGTGCCACATCCAGTCTGTTTTTAAACACATCCAGGGATGGTGACTCCAGCACCTCCCTGGGCAAACCATTCCAGTATTTAATCACTCTTTCAGTGAAGAACTTCTTCCTAACATCCAACCTAATATTTTCCCTGATGTAGCTAAGACTGTGTCCTCTTGTTCTGTCAGTTGCTGCCTGGAGAAAGAGAGCAACCCCCAGCTGTCTACAACTACCCTTCATGAAGTTACAGAGAGTGATAAGGTCACCTCTGAGTCTCCTTTTCTCCAGGCTAAACAACCCCAGCTCCCTCAGACGTTCTTCATATGGCTTGTTTTTCAAGCCCTTCACCAGCTTGGTTGCCCTCCTCCGGACACGTTCAAGCATCTCAATGTCCTTCCTAAACTGAGGGGCCCAGAACTGGATACAATGCTCAAGGTGTAAGAAATTTATGGGATGTGGAAAAAGGGACAGGCCACATGGGAGAACTATAGGAACATTGTATGCAGGGATCCGATGAGGAAGGCCAAGACCCACTTGAGGAATTCAGATTGGCAGGGGATACCAGGAAGGGCTTCTACCAGTACATCAGCAGCAAAACGAAGACTAGGGAAAATATGGGGCTGCTGCAGAATCAGATAGGTCCTGGTGATGGAAGACACAGAGAAGGAGGAATTATTAAATGCCTTCTGTGCCTTAGTCTTTACTGCTGAGGTTGGCCCTCAGGAGTCCCTGTCCTTGTAAGAGAGGAATGCTAGAGAAAGGAAGATTTCCCTTTAATCACAGACAGCTGGATTTGAGATCAGCTAGATAGATTTAACACCCATAAATCCATGGACCCTGATGGGATGCACCCATGGGTGCTGATGGAGCTGCCACATGCTGTTAAGACACTCCATCATTTTTTAAAAATCATGGAGAATGGGAGAGGTGCCTGATGACTGGAAAAATGCCAATATTACTCCCATCTTCAAAAAGTAAAAGGAGGACCTGGAAAACTACCATCCAGTAAGCCTCACCTCCATTCCAAAGCATACAGGCTTAGGGGGCATTATAAGGCTCACAGCATAGGCTGTAGTTTACATTTACCTTTGTCTGACAAGGCTGTGCATGGCAGGGGCAAGAAAACATTGCTGCCTTTCTCTCAGGGTATTAATAATAGGAGGGATCATTAAAAAAATTACCAACAAAATAACAGAGCACTGCCTGGCTTTAAGGACCAGAGGCAGGAGATATACTTAAGCTATGATAGAAGTGAAACAGTTCTCTTCATGACTGTAAACCATCATTCAAAACATTAGCAACAGCAGAAATATTTCATGGAGAAATGTGAGAACATCCGGTAAATAATGGATTTTTCTAACTACTGAAGTTCTTTTTGTTTTGGTTTTTTGTTGTTGTTGTTTGTTTGTTTGTTTGTTTGAATCCTGTCTCCTGACCTTAGAAAAGCCAGTGTCCTTGTTGAGGACAAGACATTCTACCCAAATACAGTACAGCTGCTAACTGCAGGGGCAGAGCAGACACACAGAATCAGATACTGCATGACCAGCAGCAACATACTGCAGCAATAGGAATAATAGAGACATTTCTTAGAGCAGTCTACAAGTCTCAGTGGTCTACGAGTTCTCCCATGGATACCTTCAACATACCAGCTGTCTGTGCTCCCAACTCTGAAGTGTCTGCCCACACACCAATGGCTACTCTCCCCCCTTCCTGGGCACAGAGCAGGTTTCCTTTAAAAACAGAAACGTGGTACTAATTGCACATCAGACATAACACTTCATCACATCAGAATTTCTGTTTCCCTCTCTTCAGCAGAGAGAGCCAGAAACACATTTCCAAACTGATGGTTCCCCCTCCCTGTGCAACTTTGCCCAGCACTCTACAAGGCAAGAATGAAACCCCACAGGAAGGAAGACACTATGGGGACAGCATTGAAGAGACACCTGAAAGCCACTGATCATAGGGTTTATGGTGGCTGAGCAGAATTAGCAAGAAGAACATCAAGTAGTTTAAAGACTGAAAAGACACTAATTACAAAATAATTGCAGTTTCTCAGGGCCAGAACTGGTTCATACGTGTGTTTCCTGCCTTGGCTCAGAATTTCTGCCTGTTTGAGTTTACAGTCTACAGGCAATGAAGATATTGTGCTCCCCTATATGCAGCACTTATTTTTTAACCTGTGCTTTTCATATCTGTACTTATTTTTTCCTTTGGAGGAAATTAAAAAAAAGTGAGCCCTTCCTATATAAACCATTTGCAATTAAATTGGTAGTGTGAGTGGGAATTCCCCACTTTCAAGTTAAAATCTGAAAAAGACTTCAATGATGCCGATTTATTTTGCTTTTTTTCTTCCTCTCTAATGTGTGTCTAACACGCTACATTTTTAGTCCTTGCTGCAGCCAGCTACAAATCATGTGGCTGACAGTTAAATGGCCACTCTGAAGATGTTGTCTGATGTTGCTGAGGCTTTGGTATGCCCCGGGATGTAGGTCACTGTTAGTGCACAGCCTTTCTCATATTCTTTGCTCCCATGATGCATTTATATGATGGTGCTTTAATGTGACACTCTTTCAAAATAGAAGTCGAGAGATGTAAAATCTGTTTCCTACATAAATTATTTTTAATCTGTAATTTCCATGACTTGACATCTGCCATCAAATGAATATATCTTCTTGTTTAATTCTTGAGAAAGGCAGATTGTTGCTATCTCTACTGCCAGCACTCATCTCGTCTTGTTTAAACAGCTTTATTCCTCGTTTCCAGGGGTGCAAAAAAAACTTGTAAGGACCAAAGTGTTGTGGGAGTTTTACATAAAAAAACATTGGAATGAAGAAAGCTCCTAGGATTAGCCAGGCTTGCCCCTCAAGTCACATGTGGCACATCACAAAAGACTTATAAATTTAACAAGCAGCACCTAGTAGATGGGACAGTATTTTACCTTTCTCTAATCCCACTGAAAAAGCCGATCCAAAACTTCATAGATCTAATGACTGGAACTTTATCCTAATTTCTATGTTGACCCTGTCTGTTTAGTAGTGAGATAAAAGTGCAAAAAAATATAAGAACTAGTGTATTACACCACAGCCAAAGTCCACCTGTCTTGGCATTTTGTTTCCAACTGTGAGCAATATAGGCCACTTCAGGAAAGAATTTTAGAATCAAGCACTAGAAGAGCAAGGAAGAGATAAAGCTGTGTCAGAAACAAGCAAGCTAACTTGAGACACTAATTTCCGACTGCGATGAAAATAAAAATTAACTGAATAAGCATATTTTCTTTGGTCCTGTTGCTTTTGAACACTCTGAGCCTCTGAGAAGCATTTCAGATAAGATTACAGGTGCTTTGTTATCATTTTTTTTAAAACTGTTTTTAAGCAGAGTAAATATCTCAGGCTGAACCTTGACCTATGATGCCTGCACTTTTGCCATATCTGGGTTAATTTAAAACTAGTCTGTATTCCAGTTGGAAACATCTGGCTTGATTGGGTGACAATAGATGTCACCCTAAACCATATTCAGGGTCTATAGGAACTTCACAACTTTGTATAGGTGGAAGTATATGTTTTTGAAGATGTTTGACTTCGGCATGCCTAAAATTAGTGCCAGTGGCTAAAAAGAGTCACAGATGGGACTATAACACTCCTAGAATCTGATATGAAAACTTGTAAAATTAACTTTTTCTATCTTACACCAGTTCATTTGACAAAAAAGTCCGATTAGCCAAAAATTTACAAGTGAAATGTTAGATTTACCAACACTCATTTTTCAGTGAATGGAAGACAAGTTGGCTTTTGAATACTGGCTCCAAACAGCTCCATAGATGGGGCTCTTGACAGGGTAAGATCGATTGTGAGCAGCAACAAACTGGACATTTTGTAGTTTCATTTTCACTGCAGTTGCCATGAAACATTTTATAACTTCAGGTTATTAAATTAGCAGCAGTGGGGAACATTCAGTTCTCAAGGCAGTGAGAACTCTAAATGCCAGCTTCATGACCAATGCAAACACTGAAGCACTGATAGCTACATTCAGTCTTATCCCATGTGATATTTCATACTGGTTATGACAAGTTAGCTGAATGTCTTCTGAAAAATGGAAAGTACTGAAAGAAGACTGAACTTCATCTCTTACACTCCTTAAAATAAAATGTCCCTAAGTTGGGCATTATCTTCTCTGCAAATTTTGTAAGAGAGACTTAGTAATTGTAACTTTTTGGAGTAACAGAAGATGCTGAGTGAAAAGAACATTTTTAATTTCTGCAGTGGTGTTCCAAGTGTTCCATCTCCTGGTACAAGAAGGATTTAGAATGCAAGCCTATTTGTTTCCCTAGGTTCAGTGAAACCACACTATGTGTTAATCCAAATCACAACTTATGCCACCAATAAATACTTTATAGTCTTTTAATATTAATTTTGTGTGGTTGGAGAAGGCTGCCATCAAAATGGCAGGCTGTTCTGAAAACCAGACGTTGTAATTCGTGACTGTGGGAGGTCTGCATTACCACAAGGAGAATCACAGAATCATGGAACGGCCTGGATTAGAGGCGACTTTTAAGACCACAAAATTCTAACCCCCCTGCTATGGGTGGGGACACTCTCCACTAGACCAAGTAGATCAGAGTTTCATCCAATCTGGCCTTGAACATTCCAAGGATGTGGCATTCACAGCTTCTCTGGGTGACCTGTTTCAGTACTTCAGCACCCTCATCCTAAAGAATTTCCTCTTAATACCAAAACCTACTCTTAAAGTTTGAAACCATTCCCCCTTGCCCTATCCCTACATGCTCTTGTAAATAGTTTCTCTGCACCTTTCTTGCAGACTCCCTTTAGGTGCTGTAAGGGCACAATTAGGTAACTCTAAAGCCTTCTCTTTTCTCTCTGGATGTGGTCATACAACCTTTTCTTACCCACCTAACAGTCTTGCAGGAGTTTTTTTTTCCTGAGGTTTGCAATACAAGATAACCTTGTTTGTTCAGGAAATACAAATCAGAAGTTAAAATTTCATATTTTCTGATGGAACAGGTATATTTTTTCTATCACCTGGCTGATAATTTCAGCTGTATTGGACATGGACAAAGTTAGTTGATATTTTTAATGCCTGCATAAAGAACACATGGAGTCTTGGTTCCCTGAACACAAAAACAATCAAGAAACAGAAGAAAATACTTTGCTAAAATTCATGCTTGTTTTACCTAATTCTTAACTCAAATTCACCTCTTTCAGGTGGTTTTTTTTTTTCCCTCTTGGACATGTATCTATGATTTCTTTCTTTAGCTAGAACATTGGTCCTTCAGTATGATGTTGATATCTTCACACAAAACTCCACAAACTAGTGGTAGTACAACCTTAGGTTTGCTTTGCTATTCAACATGAAAACGGGGCATTGCACAGCTCCACTTCTTGCCATACACGGGTGTTCTGGGCTTGTATTCTTACCTTCAATTTGAAGAGTAACCCCTTCTTTCTCATGTCCATGTTTGTTCTTATTTCACTTATCCATTTTATCCCAGTCTTCAGTATCACCATCATCCTCCAGTACTGTTCCCACTCGTTCTCCATCAGAACAGGCTGCGGTCTAAAGCTCTAGCATAACTTCACCCACATCAGAGACCCTCTCTTGTTAACACTTCCACTTTGCTCAGTAATCCAAAGAAACCTATAATCACAATGGCTGGAATCATGCCTCACATAAAGTGTTTTTGACTGAGATCTCAAAAAAAAACCAAATAGAACAAAGAATAATAAGTTTAACAATGAGTAAGTGGAACAAAACTATTTAAGATCAATCCTTCTTTTTTCCTGCTGAACTTCAAAATTACCCTGTAAATGCCACCCTCAGCAAAAAAGTATTACAGCAAAAAACCCCTAACATCAGGAATTTTCTTAATTACGACACGTTCAGCTGCAGTCAGAGTCTCTGCATGAAATCCACATAATGCAGTCATACACAAAGGAGTTGCTCTGTCTTCATCTGTTCCCTGTTGACTATAGTTAAGGTGAAATTAATGCATTAAATGATGGAATGTAACTCAAATTTGCTACAGTTTTTAGGAAATCTTAATACTGAAGGTATTTACCCAAGTAATTTTGTTGTAGCAGATGTATGCAACAGCAGATGCACCTGATATCTTTTCCTGAATAGAAAGTATTGACTTTAACCATTTAACAATTGTGAAACGGGAAGTTAGACAAACGGGAGGTGTATCCTCTTATCTGAAATCCAGTGGTTTTGGCAAGTTTACTAAGTAAAAGCTCAAGAGTTAAGGAGAAAATGTTAATTTGAAAACTCAGCCCCCACTGGAAATGACCAGTGGACACTTAAAGAGTGACAATTCCTGTTTTGTTCCAATTTCAAACAGTATTTCAAAAGGTATCACATCCTCATAAAAAAATTAACTATTACATTGTCTTAAAATTCAAGGGTTGCTCTCCACTGTTTTCCACCTCTGTTACTTTGAATCCACCTATTTGTTGAGCCCTGGTGACCGGGGGGGCTGCAGAAGCCACCTGCATGGGCACGCTGCAGTACTGCCCAGGTGCCTGCTGTACCCAGTGCCTAGCAAGCAGCCCACAGCTGGGAAATTGTCCTTGCCCCTTCCAACAGTATTTCATACCATCTTCTGATTATACAGGCAAACATCACTTGGCCCTTCCTAATAACCACCAAGAAAAAATGCTTAAGTGCATACATGACTGTGTGCCAGCTAAACAGTTCCTACGTCATTAATAACCTGTCCTCCCCACTCCATTTATCCTGCACACGATGTCCATGTCTTTTTCTACAGCACTCAAGACATTTATATGCTAAGCATGACTTATGCCCTTCTTCTCTACCAGCAGAGTGAAGACAAACTCCCTCTGCAGCAGGAACATGGTGGATGGCTGTGATGGCATCAGATGAGCCTTCAACCCACCCCCCAGCGAGGTGGCAAGAGCAGGGGCACCAGGGGACAGAGGAGCAGGAAAACCAGTAGGCAAAGTGGAGAAGAAAACCATTAGAAACACAGCACCTCAACCTCCTACACTGCCTGACACCTCTCTGAGCAAATTTGGTCTGAGAGACTACTCCACAGGGGAAAAAGAAGGGAAGCTTGACACTGGGGAAGGGGGAGGATACATGTTTTTACACATTTGTGTGGCCTCATATTGCTAATAGCATGGTTTCCCTATATGTTAACAATACAGATGGTGTAAAGGCTTGCAGGGTAACACTTTGGTAGAAGAGAGGCCTGAATTTGCAAACAGGAAGATTTTGGGGGGCTGTAAAGGAAATGAAAATATGTTATTCACAAAATTTAGTCATGTTAAAGCTATTTATCAGGTAATGTGGATACAATAGGTAACCCCTGCTGGATTATGGACTGATTTTTTTGATTAGTGCAAGCATGTATGCATGAGGCACTTAGGGCATACACAGCCCTGCTGCCCAGGATATGATTCACAGATTTTGAAAACTGCAAGTTCTCATGGAGGGTGGAAAAAAATCTGGACATCTGAGTATATGAGAAGGATTCTCAACAACTGGAAAAAAAAGTCTTCCTAGGGCCCCAAGAGACTCTTTTCTTTCAGGTGATATTTTTGTATGGTCTTAAATAAAAAAGCTAACCATCACACTAACTCATATTGATCCAGAATTTACTATGAGGCCCATTTCTTTTATTACCTCAGCCGTGTCTCACTGAGATGTAAGGATACATTGATAGAAAGAGTAAGTGGTTTGTTCAAAATCAAAATCAACAAGGTATTTTAAAATTCCAGCTGTGATAGCCGTGAAAAACTAATGCCTGTTGTACTGGAAAGAAAATATCACTACATACTACCAGATACACAGGTAAATGATATCCAAAGCACCAGGCTGAGTTAAGCCTTTGACACAGCAATCCTTTTGCAAATCAGCAAATATGACTGGTGGTAACAAAGTGATTTGACTGTTGTTTGTGGTCACAATTTTACATTAAGTTCAATGAACAAAAGAGGCATTTTGAGCTTCTATGATTCTAGCCATTGAGATAACTCTGTTTTATTCATAGGTTCTGACACATCAATAGATCTCAACACGCTATAAAAATAGTCTTATATATACTTGGGATATGAAGCACAGGTGCAGAGATGTATTCAAAGTGTGTCACAAGACCAGTTGGCAAAGCAGGAGCAGAAACCAGGAGCTTCAATCTTAAGGTTTTACTATGCTTTCCATTTGTAAGAACATCCTAGTATGTACTTCAAAAGTGCTGAAGAGGAAGTTCATACACGGAAAATACTAAGATCAGTGGTGTGGTTCATATCTACAGAAGGCACTGGATAATAAATACTAAACTATAGAAATCACAATTTTGTGGCTCGCTGCTTTCGGTTCCCTCCTAAATAGTTTTTAAAAAAATAGTTATCCATTCCTTCATTTCACAGGCAAAGGAGCTAAACCCCATAGTAATTAATTTTTATGTGTCCAAATTCCACCTCTTTGTTAACACCAGTCCAGTCTGAACAGTTACTGGCTTTTTTGCTTGGGTTAGGAAATTCTTATACCCTTATGTGCATTACAGCAGTTAAATAACCTGTTTCTATTCATACTGTGTCCAAGCCCTTAAAGCTGTGTTGCAGAATAGTGATTGTCATTCCACTTACTGATAACACGCCAACAGCAATGGTAGACCCTGCTGTGAGACTCCCTTCACAGCCTTGGTTTTTTTGTTGTTGGTGGTTTTTTTCTGTGTGCCTGTGTATTGGTGATGGTGGTGTTTGGTGGGTTTTGTTGCGGTTTTTTGTTTGTTCTGCTTGAGGCTGATGGAATGCTTTCTGGAACGGGTATATGGAGTAGGCTGCATGTGCTTGGCATAGGAAAGGCCAGAAAGGTCAGGCTGTGGGCACTAAAACAAGAAATTGGGATGAGCCTCTCAGCAGAGGCTATGTCACAGTTAAAATCCTTGCTGATAAAAAGATATTCCCCAGCAGTAGAGAAATCTCCCCAATCCAGTGGAAGTCTCTGCCCTCTGCTGGCACTGCTGACAATCAGCCTTGCTTGGCGGTGGGAGTCTGTGATGAAAGCCCGAGAGCCCTCACAGACCGTGCGGAGACCAGCCGTATTTATAGAGCAAATCCTTCAGAACATGGTGTTTCAGGAACTGCAAGAATAACAGAGAACTAAATCTCAAGTGACATTTGCTATTGACTTCTGCAATGCCTTTCAGATGTCTGCCTACTTCTCACCTTGTTCAACACTGCAAGGGTTAGTCTGAAGCACCTCCACAGGCTATTACAGTCCCCATCTGTCTTCTTCCAGTGAGCCAATACAAGGAGGAAGAAAAAATAATAAATGCTACTTCTTGTTGTGGTAGTAATTTTCATTCCACTATTAAAAAAAAAAAAAGTCCACACTTGTTTAGCATATTTTAACAAAAGATTTCAAAGTGCAATTTTGAGTTACTGTAGAACTGGACGTACTGACTCTGCTATTACTGTATTTGAAAACTTTTCTGTTTTCCTTGGAAGCAGGGCATGATTCTAAATACTTTGTGGTAAATTTTTAGATAATTGGTAGAAAACTAATTGTCTCATGAAAATATAACTTTTTTTAGTGAATTTTTTAGTATGACAATATCTGTACAGTCCCAAGTAAAAAATATGATAAATTCAGCTGTTCAATATATATATATAAGAAATTAATAAATATTGAATTCCTTAAATTAAAGGAGGGTAAGCTTCTAACTTCTGCAGTATTACAGTGTTGGTAATCATGCCCTATAAATGCAAAATATGAGCAATTCAAAAGCTCTCAGCAACACTAGAGTGGAATTCATCATGTAGTTATTTCTGTAATAAGCAGAAAGACATGTCTGCATGATGAGGAGTGGGGTGGACTAGATGATCTTCAGAGGTCCCTTCCAGCCCAAACCATCCCATAATTCTGTGAAAATCTTCACAAGACTAGTCTCCATTAGTAGTGTATGGGCACTGCAGGGAGTTCATTCACATGGAACACATATGACACAAACACACCTCTCTGCTCCTCATTGTAGCCCCACCAGACCCCTGGGCCAGCTGAAAGAACCAGGCTACCCAGATGTTTGCAGTGTCAGGGTGGCTTTTTCTCCTGGCCAATTAACTGAAATAAAGTTTGGAGAGATACAGGATGAAACTGGCCACGAAGAGCCTCTTTAACATCAAGCTCCTCAGGTTAAATCTCTCACCTTTAGCAGCAAGCTTGGCAGACACTTAGCTCATTGTCATACATTCACCTCTATTTTCATTCTCCAGCTTCAATAATGTGATTTTTGTATCCTTCTGCTCATACCTGCAAACTGATGACAGTTAATCCAGAAGTCTTCCATTCACAATTATGCTTTAACACTATTCACTGTTTTAGCCAGCTTGGTAGAGGGAAGCCTTCAAATCATGTTAATTTGTAGTATGATAGCTAACCCCTTTTCCAGAGTAATTGAGTAGTACCCTAGGGTTTTATTGCTTACCAGTCCCTTGCAGTTTTTGTCTGTACTCTGAGCCTGCAGAAACTGCTGGTGCAGCAGCATCATCCCAAGCTTTTCACTTAAAATCAAAATCAGATTTACAAATTGACAGTCCTGGACTGGTTTGACAGAATGGAAAAATTCCCCTCTACCATTCCATCCAGTAAAACAAAACAAGTAAAGAGACAGTCATAGCAAAACAGGCAATCATTCTAATGTTAAAATTAACATGGGCACATGGTGAGCTTTTTCAGTGGGAAGAGGGCAAAGGTTTCTGGACTCATGGTGGAAAATCCTTCCCCAACATAACCCTGAAGTTAAAAACCAGAGAAGTGCAAAGGGAAAACATACACACAACTCACATATTTAACTGCTTTCAAGTTGTGCCCAAAAACCCAACAGTACTGATTCTGTGTAAGCCTATGCTCAGAAGAGATAATGCCTGCACTCTCTATGTGAACTGTATTTCCATGAAACATGGCTGGATTTAAGAAAACATTTGCCTCAGCTGAAGGCCTGCCTCTATGCATGGCTAGTAGATCTTCAGCACACACAGAAATGTGTTTTATGCACCATGATCAAAATTAAGTAAGTAAAAAATTAAGTCCATTACTCCAACTGAACTATATGTTCAATTGAACCAATTAAAATGTTATCAAGATATTGGGATTACAGTAATGGAGACAGCCCAGTACACAAAACAATAAGTATTTTATTAGGCACAAAAAGTTCCATTTTCAAGTGCATGTATGCTTTTTTCTACTACTTTATGGCACTTTGTCTTATGAAAAAGTCAAGAACCATCATGACTAAGAGAAAGACATACTATTCATTTAACAGAATGACTGTTTTATCCTACAACTGTAGGCCTGAGAGCAGCTTATGAACTATAAGGCAAATTAGGAATTCCTTCTCAAGTGAGTAATGTCTATTCAGATTCATTAACTCAACTGGAACGTTCATAAGAAAAGTGTTACACGACTAGGACATGATATGTGACTGCAGTGCTCCCTATGGCTACAGCCAACATAATATGCAGGGGTGGGGTTATATTCTCAGACAGAAAAAGACAGAATACTGAAAGATTTACAGTAAGTTGCCAGAAACACTTACTGACAGAGAAAGAAAAATCCAACCATTATGTATGCATTACATGACATAGTTAAGCACAATTTTCATTTCACAGAAAACAGGTAAGTTGCCATATAATGTTCAGAATTAGGACATCTACAGACTTTAAAACCTGCAACTTTCATTTAGAGACAAGTTGGTATTTTTTGGTAAACAAATGCTGATAGCTCACAACTGACAGCACAGAAATATTACTTGAAATCTGTTTCCATTCATGGAATAACTACAAACACTGGATACAGAAGACCATTCAAACTATACTGGTGGACAGATTTTCCACAGCTTCTCCTTTGCTGAAGTTTCATCACTTTAAGTGACTGACATCAAAGATGTGCTGCTGAAACTAGTTCAGTCCTCCCACCTGTAGTTATCACTCGGATTAGACTGCCAGAGCTTGGTCGATCCTTTCCTGTTATCCAGTCATAAAAGGTTCTGTTTTAAAATAAACAGGTAAAACAGGGTGAGGGAGAACAAAAAAATTACAACTACTATCAGGTATATTGACTAAAGAATAGAATACAAGCCTATTACTTTTCCTTCTTTTCCTGCCGCTCTCTCTAGCAATTTCTCTGTGATGTGGTGTGATGTGATCACTGGATTCAGACCCTCAGAACTGGACAGAGGGCCCAGAGAAATCCTATGGGCTTTAGAGCACACAGTATTTCCAAAATATCTCAAAGGAAAAGGTCAGGATCTTAAAATGTCAGAGTGGCTAGATTTTTTCCCCATAAAAAAAAAAAAATCAGAAAAGGGGATGGAAGATCTACTTTAGTTGCCTTTACAGCATATATATAAAAGAAATAGAGTTTATGGCTAGGATAGAGTTGCTAAACCCATTACTCTGACAACTGGCCATTAGAATATTTTGATATTTAACAGTGAAAGTGGTCTCGGAGGAAAAAAAGCCTTAAGACATCCAAAACAGTGTTAGGATGGACACAATCTAGGTAGCAGACCAGGAGACTCCTTATCAAAATGCAACATAATCTTCTTTGTCAAAACAGACTAGAGAAAGTGAAGCATATTTTACAGGTCCTTCAGCCCTTCCAATAGTGCAGACATAGCAACTGCCATATTGGAACATCCCACTATCCAACAAAAGCTTCCAGGGCACAAAACTCAAGTGTCATGTGGGAAAGGATTTCCTGCATCCTTCCCAAGATGTAGATGTTGTCAACAAATGCTGATGTTACACAATAAGATTTTCAGTTTCCAGAGCACTGGGGTTAAACCTTAGGGAATCAGAAACAAAATAAACCAATAAACTGAATTTTCCTATAAGGATAAATTACTTAAAGGTTAAACTTAAGAAATTAATTTGCAACACTGCAACATCCAGCTAAGCTGTCCCTGGAGCACAATAAATTCGTGATCTTTTTCTGAACATTTTCAGGCCAGCTAAATTCAATTGATGGGGCCTTCCATAGAGAGACTCATCAGACAACTGCAGAGGTTTAAACTAAACAGATGCAACCAAAATAATTTCCATCTCTGGAATTCACCTTAAAAATTTACAAAAAAGGAAATTTGGTGTCAGAATTAAACTACTCTCTGAACAATTAGCAACAGGTAAATTCACTTCCACTGTCTGTTCTAAAAAACTTATGTAAGTTCACCCTCAACAGAAACTCTGCTACTCCCTATCACATGGTAGAAGGCAATACTCACACTGCACCTTCTCTAACCCTGAGGAATGAGAACAGTAAGGCAGATAATGTCAGCCTGCCATTGCTTAAGCTACAGCTGAAGTTTCAGCATTTTGCAGTATCATTCAGGACAAGATTTTGCAGATAGTAAAAAAAAAATTCTTTACTACATTTTTCTGAACAAGAGCAGAAATGTTGCCAGTTAAGAGAACTGAACTAACATGCCATAAACTGGGCAGTAAAATGTGTTTAGAAGAAAAAGAAGCCCACCCAAGGTGACATGCTTATTTGCAGTTTATCTTTAAGCCAGGTGTCTCCTGCACCTGCTGTCTGCAATTTAATTTGTCTACGAGCTTTAGGAAATTCTCCAGCTTCCAGCTGCTTCAGGCTATCTTCCTTGCTGGAGTAACTCATGTAGAGAAGCTGAAGTTGATGAAGTTAGGCTAATTTTCTCCAGTTAGGAAGCCTGTGTAATTAAACTCAATGTGATTTAGAAAGATACACAATAAGATGATGGAGGAAAAAATCCACACAAATCCAAGACAGCTATTTTAAAAGAACAGGCACTGAGATGCAGCAGCAAGAGGGACAGTGAGGAACTGTTTAGTTATCCCACAGATACTCACTCTGCAATAAATTCTAAGGGTGTCCAGGAGCTGAAATCTGCATCAGGCATTGATTTCCTGTTTGCTGGTGTATCTAAAGTAACCCTGTGATTAAAAAAGATAAGCAAGCCTTTTATTTATATACCATGTTTCTGATGAGCACCACCTGCTTCAATTCACTGCTGTAATATGTGCTTGACTTTAACACATGGTATGGATTTCCCTTGCATCCCCCCGTGTGTTAACAGAATATAGTCATTAGTTTCAATGTATATCCAAGGCTCCAACTAAGAACCCCCCAGCTTCCTGGCTAGCTGAGGAACTGCCCATTGGAGCCATTACTCAGCTTGCAGCTCCCTTCCCACCTCTCTCATGCAGATGGGGAATGGAGCAATAAGCTTGTTCACATGCACTGCACAGCACACATGCACTGCATCCATACTTCGAGAGACTAAGTGCATAAATACAGGAAGTTTTGACTTTGAGAATACGTATTTACACTACATACAATGACAAGAAAGGGTTAACTTCCCAGAACTCCCTCACTGAAATGCTGTTGACAATCCAAGGTATATTTACCCTCTCAAAAATTCACTTAAGAACAGAGTTTTGCATGAGAACTACAAGAGCAGCATGCACAAGAATCCCATGAACTCAGCATATGCCTGCCTATAAAGCTCTCTAGAAGGTGATGCCAATTATCCAAACACATCTAATGCCATTCCTGTCTGACCTGAAGAAGTGTGTTAAGAGTGTGTGAGGAAATCAAAAGTAGAGAATTCAGGTAGTGTACCAAATCTCTGTACAGAACTCTTTAGTCTTACATTTTGGGTCCTGAACTAGATATGGATCTGTCAAGAAAAATACTTCTAATTTTTGCAACAGAATTGATTAAAAAAAAAATAAACATGGTGAAGATCTACTAGGCCATCCACTTTCTACTAGCTTTCCTGACGAAAATGAAAGCAAACTAAGGTTTACAGGTCCTCAAAGTAAACTAATTTTACCAATCAAGCACAGGTATGCAGCACCTTATGAAGAAGCATCTTTGATCAAGTGAAAACCTGTCAAGTAATCCTCTGCCTTACTATTACCACAGAGCTAAGTCTAAAACTTTGCTGAACAGTTCATCTCATTGTTACAGTTCTGTCTATATCAAAATAAAGAAATCATATGTTAATGCATGGCTACAGTTAAACTGATAAAAAGTAAATCAAATTTTAATCCTAATATCCACTGCTGTTTTGCAAAGGCAAAGAAAAGAACGTAATTATGTTTAGGGTGACTTGCATAACACTTTGTTCATCCAGTCAAGATGCATCCTGTCTCTGTGAGTCGGTCTGAGAGGCTGTTTGTGTGTAGTCAACAGGACACTGCAAACATATCTGTGTGGCTCCAGGTTACAGCAGTAATTAAACAAAACAACACAGGAAGAGACACCTAAGCAACCACTTACGGTAAAATGGCAACTGCAGCAGAACCAGATGGCAGCCCACTGCTGGCACCAGCCAGACTCTGGCAAAGCTGATGCACTGCTCCTTTGGCCATGCCATAGGCAATCATCCCTAAAATTTAAAACCAGGCAAATTAGAGCACAATCAGAACAGCCATCAATATCAGCAGTAACATGACTGAAACTAAAGACTGCTTGATGAATATTAAGACCACTTACCACAGCCAGAAAAGAGTCAGACTTTTAAAACATACATATTAAAAGTATTGTAAAGCGTACATATTAAAATAAAAATTATAATATTAATAAAAAGACTTTAGAAGACATCCAGAAACTAACACAGAACTCAGTTAACTTAGCACTACAGAAATAAGCAGCTTACTAAGTCAAGCATGTTTAGTCAATGTATCCAAATGCACCCTGAAGGATGTGACCTACTGGGCTAAGTTTACAAATTTAACAGAGTAAGATCCTCATAGACTTTAATAAGGCACTCTTTTATTAATTTTCATCATATAACTAAGGTATTTGTGAGAAACACATACAGTTCATTTCCCTCTCAAATCTGGAATTCACTTGGCCAGCATACCAGGTCTGACAGACCCTGTGGAGAAAGCTACCAAAAAATTCAACTCTCATGGCAGAAAATTAATAAATAATGTGCAGGGAAAGCAAGCTTCTTCCTAGAAACTGTTGCTTTCTAGGCACCCATCATTTTGCAGCAGGAACCAGAGCATAGGGCACACTGCTCAGGAACAAGATCTGGACAATCAAGGTGCTAGAGGTCTCAGGTGTCTCAAGGCATGTATCTGATGAGAAGTTCAGACACAGACCAAGTACCTAAGAAACCATGAATATATTTTGTCTACTACAACTGAACGTCTTTCTTCCCACCCATCCATACAGCTATTCAGCCCTTTTCCAATGTTCCTAAAGAAGTACTTTGAGTACTATAGAAATACTTCTACAATGTAATTAGACATATTATATAACATCCATTTTTATTAGGAGGAATCATGGACAGCACTAGCTAACTTATTTTACTGTTATGATAAAAATATTCACATGTGTATCATATTCTTCTCGTCTTGCCTAAACCAAACATTCTAAATCCTCTTAGAAACCTTTTTATGCCTGATACATTTCTCAGACATCACACTTGCACTGCTTGCTTCTGTCACTGTTCATGCAAATTTCAGCGTTCTTCACTTTGCATTATGTGAGGCAACATTTTCTCATAGGAAAAGAAAAATCTCATAAACAGCAAACAAGAAAAAGATTATTTCTTCCAGAACAGCTGGTTGTAACAAGGCTAATAAAACATATTTACAAAAGTTGAGTAACAACTCTTTCCCAATTCTCCCTGATGTTAATAAGTTGCATGTGTTTGCCCAAAGCACTGCTGTGACTTTCAGAAAAATCCAGACTAGCTGAAACCAGCTAGTTCAAAACTAAAGTGATGGAAGGTTCATCACTTTGATTCCTGTGTTGTGGTCCCTTCCTCCCAAGACCACCCAAACAAAAAACCATGAGTTTGCCAGAATTCACATTTTTTTCATTTGTGTATAGCCAGTCAGCAGTTCACTGGAAATTATTCATCTCCTTATTCTCAAAAATGAACCTTTTATCTTTGACTATAACAGATGCTGCTATAAACAAAAAAGATTAATCATTAACTAGAAAATACATAGAATATTTTTGCCAAAAAAAATTTTTTTGCTTTTTAGGCAAAGCTTTCGAGAATATTCATAAACCGTATATGTTTTAAAATCTTAGTATCTGTGTCTTAAAAATATTGTTGAAATGACACTAATAAAAACTTGGGAAATAGGAGTATTTGTTTCAAACTTTCCTCTTGCTGACTGTGGGCTTGTGTGTCTGTGCCTTTTTTTTTTTTTAATTTTAAATTGCTCCCAGATTTCTTCCTCCATGCAAACATGGTTGAGGAGCAAGATTAGAAATCCAATAAAGTTCCTATTAAATAGCTAGCTGAGAACAAAGCCAACAGTCAACAAGCTTATCTATGTCTGAAGCAAAGACTGGAATCAGAACATGAACAGGACAAGCATGGTTATCAGAATCAGCTGAGTCATCACCAACAGAAAGGTTGATCAATTAAGGACTCTTTCAGAACACAAATAGGAAATTTAACTTTGTCTAAGCATTGTACTTACATTGCTATGTGCTTCTAGTCTTCATTATCTTCCAAACTTTTTTCTGTATCGTATACCAGCCAAGTACATTTCACCAATGCATGTCAAATACTATTTAAATACTGATTCTATGTGCTTGCAATACAGCATCGAGAGATTCAATATCACTACCTGTAAAACGACACTCTCTTTACACCTTTGAGCAGCAGGGTCCCATTTGTGCTAGGGTGTCAAGAACTCAGGGTGTGAAGCTATTGCTTCAAAACAAGAATCCTCAGATAAACAACCATATCTAACTGCTGGTGTCCCTGCAGCTGTCATGCACAGCATTTTACCTGGGGTTCCAGACAAAGCAGCTTGAGCTCCTGTCAGAGTCAAGAGGCCACCTTCTTTCAGATGTTTTGTGGCAAGGTGGCTGGAAATAGTCGATGTCCAAACGCTCTGCTTCCACATCAAATCACAGTTTTTGTATAAAGCTGATTGGGAAGAGAATTTGTGAAATTAGCCAAAGGAAGACTTTTAACTCTGATTTCCTCACTGTTACAGAGTGCAACAGCACTATGAAAACATGCTTTCTACCATTTTCTACCTCCCCATTGTAAAATATTCATTTATGTCTTTTGTATCGCCTTTCTCTTTGAGCCTGTAACATCCAAACCAGAAGGGAGAAGAACAGGACACACTTTACCAAATTTACTCCAGACAGAAAACAAGGCTATTTTTCTTCTTGTACCTCTACAGTAGTGGAAAAAGTATAAATTTCATTATGACTATTACATGTTTAAAAGCCTTTTTTTAATCTGAAGGGTTCTTTCTGTAGCATGATTAGGCAGTGCCTTCCAGTATTGTATTGCACAGTAACAGCTCAGAACTGTAGGAAGCAACTGAGGGTTTATGCATAAAGCAATGACTTAGGAAACAACATCAATGTGTCTTTTGTAACTTGCCTGACACAGGTAATCTCAGCAAATGTTAGCTCATACATAACAATGCTGAGCTCCTTCAGAAAGCACACCAAAACTTTTTGATAAAAATTAGCACATCAACAAACATTACTGAAGAAACTAAGTGCTGTGCAAATTCAACAGAAAGTAAAACTTCAGGGAAGCATTAAGAAGCACTGTGACTAAGCTATTTTGTACTTCTATGCTGTTGTCCTCTTCTGGACTCAGGAAGAAAGGTTTTTAAGGACTTCTAAAATATCATTCATGTTTTCACCAGCACATGTGCACCAAAGGCTTACACTTGGCTTTGGCGCTGCCTCCGGCCCATCCTCCTGCTACACATAAGATTGCATCCACCTTTTCTTCACCAAGAAGTTTTCCAACTTCTGCTGTCACCTTCAACACATAGAACAAGAACATACTGAAAACACTGGACTGATAAAGTAAGGAGGTAAACACCACAAATGTCTTAAAGCTCCTATTTATGTATTTGAGTAACAAAGGACACATCAATTTAAACAGCTATAGAAAATTAATATTTACAATTCACAAACTCAAAATAACCGTGTAAAAAAAAACTATAGATGAAAGATGAATGAAAGCCATAGAGTGTGTGCTGTCACTGGAAATAAATGATCATCAGGGCTGAAACACCTGACCTTTACCTCTATTGTTAGCAAAAATTATTATTGACTTGCTTTTAACAGGTTTTCTTTCAAGTATGGTGTTGTTTAAGATAGGAAATTAAACTCCAGGTCTGACCAGGACTACTGGCGTCACGTTTGATGACAGTACAAGAAAACAACTAAAGATTAGCCTCTTTATTGCTTCTGTTTAGACCACAACCATCAGTTTGAGTCTGGCCGCTAAATTTGAGCTTATATACTTTTCGATATCTATGATTTGTTCTCTTTCAAGTATAAGACCTTGCAGCTGGTAATGAATTTATTTGCTATGAATTTTCTCTGTCAAAGTAAATACCAAACAACCCATCTCTCAACAAGTGAAGAAGAACCAATAGCTTTTGCAAAACCATTCTGAAAATTGTATTGTAAACATTCTATGTAACTCTTCTAAAGCTTTAGGAGTTGTGAAGATATAAAAACCCCATACTGGCTAGATATTCAGTATATCAGTAACAGAAATTGGTTCGAAACTTAAAATGTAAAAAATGAACCCTATTTATTGAGAATAAAGCAAAATATTTTTTTAGGCTGTCTTAGATTCTCCAACATTCACCTTTGTGGAAACCAGTGCATTCCCCTAGGAATCCCTTGGGGCTTAGGTTCATATGCTTTGTATAAGTCATCTACTCACGCACAGCACATTTATAAGTTGGGGTATTTGAAAGAAGTGTTGCATTTTAAGATGTCCTTACCCATCTACATTACAACTCACCTGGTTCAGTCTGTGACTTTAAAAGTCAAGACAAAAACAAAGCAAAACTGCTTCATGTGCTGATCCTCCAATATCCCGGATCAAGCTCTTTCTGCATATTCAGTTAAAAGGAATTACAACAAATTAAAAAAAAAGCGACGAGCAGCAGCTGAAGGACCTTAGGTTCGCGGTACGGCCGCACGACCGCCACCGACCGCGGGCGGTAGTGAAAGAGATGCACAAACCCCCGGGGACGCTCCGTACATCGCTCGGCCGAAAGGGACGCACACACCCGGGGGAGACTGCGTGCATCGCTCGGCCGAAGGGATGCGCACACCCGGGGGAGGTTGGCCGCTGCACCGCCTCACCCGGCACTGGCCGCCCCGCGCCTGCCGCCGACCCACCTGCTCGGCCTGCTCGGGGAAAGAGTCGGTCGCTCTCACCACCACGCTGGCGCTGGCGTCCGCGTTCTCCGCCAGGTCGATGCTGGCCACCCACTGCCCCGGGGAGAGGAACGGAGCGTTAGCGGCCCGCACCCCGGAGCGCCCGGCCCGGCAGGGCACGGCCGCTTCCCCGCGGGGCTCCCCGCCTCGTCATCTCCCGGCCCGGCGCTTACCCAGTTCTTGGACTTGAAGTACCGCACGCACTGGGAGCCCAGCGCACCTCTGCCCCCGTACACCAGCACCTTGCCCGCCGCCATGCCCACTGCTCCGGCGCTGCTCTCCCCGGCGCGGCTGGGCCACCACTCAG